>VXBU01005392.1:372482-394979 GCA_013400315.1 Bombycilla garrulus
GCTTCGGAGCTGCTGGCGGTTTTTTCCTTCAGGGGAGATGTTAAGCAATGGGCTGACTGGAGTTGAATGACACGAAACCCCCTCTCTTGTGACACGTTGGCCCAGGGTGGCAAATGCCACACGAAACACATTTGCAGTGTTTCACAGGAATCTCACAAGGTTACAGCGTCTGCGCCGGAAATTAAACTGCCAACTTCAAACCTGAATCTGGTCATTAACAGCGTAGCACCCACTCCCTCTGCTAAACAGCAAAATCAGGAAAGCAACCATACTAGAGAGCTATTATTCCAGAAATGGTTAAAATCTGTAGCTATTATTTAGGAAAAATGGCTGTTGACTTAGTCTGTAATGTGCGTGAAACTTATAGATGATGCAGCTGAAAAAAGTCATCCTTCCTCTGAAATCCATTAGTGTGTGTGTGCATCTGGTGATCAGGGTAGGAATTCTGTAGAATCAGAATGGGATCAGAATCAGAATGGGATGGGCTGGGACCTTGCAGCTCATTTAGTTCCAACCCCTCTTGACCTTGCAGCTCTTCTAGTTCCAACACCCTCTGAAAGGTGTTCTGCCCCTCTGCAGCGAACACCTTTCACCAGGTTGCTCAGTGCTCCATCCAGCCTGGCCTTGAACACCTCCAGGGATGGGACATCCACAGCTTCTCTGGGCAACCGGTGCCAGTGCTTTACCACTTTCACAGCAATGAAATTTTTTCCCAATTTCCATTCTAAACCTACTCTATTTAATTTTTTTTCTGGTTCCTATATTGTTACAATGTGTGTATATGTACATATATTTCAAAACTAAGAATTATAGTTTAAAACTCAGAGTTACATGCAGATTAGTAACAAATTTTCCGTTAATACATATAAAGGTGTTGCAGTGCCGCCATCACAAAAATTAGAAGAAAATATTCTGAAAAATATTTCTTAACTAGAACCAGAAAATACTCTTAAGTTCATGAGATACAAAGATTGTTTTAACAACTGCTAGTTAAAGCTGAGAAAGAGGAAAAAGGATGTAATAGATAAAGTCTGGCTCTTGTAAGGCCAAAGAAAAATCTGTTTCTTGAAGAAACAATGTCTTGGAAAAAAACACACTAAGTCCAGCTTATCACTGGAGCTGCTGGTGGAATCTCAATTCATATTTAATTTTACTGTTTCATGCCATTCGCGGTGAACTGGGGCAGACAGACTCTTCAGGTGTATTTACTCCTTAAAAAGAGAGTTAAATGGACACGGAAAGATAAAAATCGCATGCAACAGGGATTTTATGAAAGATTTATATAAGTGAAAATCATTGTAAAGTTGAAAATAGTTAAGAATACTGCAGAAATGTGGTGTGTAAAGATTTTTCCTTCTTGAAATTTGCTAAACTTTAACTGCCATTTTGATCATCTGTGAAATCATGAACCTATCTGAGGAATGTAGTATCCACATTTAAAATCTTCAGTGAATGTTAATAATTCCATACCTAAATAAGGCAAATTGAGCTACAACAGATATTGTTAAAAGGTTACATTGTACATTCATTCTGCTGTTTACATACCATTCATTCTTTTTATTACTACAGACTTCACATGAACATAGTTAGATCTTGAACAGGTATGGTATTTTCAGTGAACCTATGCCAGTTTACAAAAACCTATGTCAGTTTACAGCTGAGCTCCAGCCTTGACTAAAAACAATCCAATCTTATCTAAGGCAGCATAAAAATAACTGAGGTTGTGTTTGTGTTATTGATTGTTCCTGGGAAGGCAGCAAATTGCTTGAGCAAAATTTTATAAAAATGCACCAAAAAAGTATTCACTTATCTTGCACTCAGTGATTTTTCTTTAAACATGCCTAAAATAGCATACAAGAAGTTCTCTTACTCGTTTCAGATATTTTTTGGCTTAGTGCAAAGCTATTCCGAAAGTGTGATAAGAAAATTAAGGAAAAATAAAAGCAGTCTCTTAGATATCTTACATGTTAAAAATCCTGCTAAAAAGGGCCCTTCAAGATTTTATGTCTCTGAGTTTTCATTCTTTGAGGTCTTTGGTCAAAAGACACTCTCAGACTAATGTTTTTTTAATTCTGCTGCAACAACTTCATCACAAATATAAAGCAGGTCCCCTAGTTGGTTAAACAATTTCTCTGTCATTTTGTTGTTAGCTAAATCATTAGCTGTCCAGAAGAGATTTTGCTCAACATTTAAAGAAAACATGTCCTATGTCTGCTAAACTCTATAGGGGCAAAAGCAAGGTCTCTTTGGAATGCTGCTTTCTACCAGGCTGTCAAACTTTGTGATATTTCCGTGATGTCAACACTGGGAAAGAATCCCAAAGGCAGTTCCCATACATTCTAAAGAGTAACCTGTTTATTTAGGGCAAGACAAGAGAGTATTTTTTACAAACAGAAGTGTAATGCTAAAGCTCTTTATAAGTTTTTGAAATATGTGTTTGCTGTTAGCAAGTAATGCTTATTTAATGCACAGAGACTTATGACGGAAAGCCTTGTGGGCTGGTGTTTTTTGCTTGAATTATTTGATGCCTAATAAACTACAATCTGAGAAACTTTCTTTTCTGTCACAGGGCATCCACAGTAGCTTTCTAATATGAATTCTCTAGACTTAAATAAAATGTTCATGATAGAGTCTTTCCATCAATGATAGAAGAGGGGAATGGAAATTCAATTAGCTCAAATAATCTCTTTCCTCTGCCTATTTTAATTTGATGTATGGAAATTTAATATCTGTAAGTTAGCTCCTCTTTGTCAAATGTGCTTGAAATTAGCCAGCAGGTTCAAAAGCTATTAGAATAGTGTGGTTTGACAGATATTTAGTGTGAATACAACAGTATGGTTTTGTAAGCTGTTCCTCATCAGAAAACCCGAATAAAAGAGCAGTGGATATTAAAGACCCCCATCCAGCACATGGCTGAAAGTGTCTTTAATTTAAACTATGTGATCAAGTGGAATAGCATTAGGCCTGCATGTAAATTTATAGCTGATAATTATCTGTCAATATTTGGCAGGAAACTTCATCACGGAAAAAGTGGTTAGTTAAATGATGACCTTTTATACTCCACCTTAAAATTTAAAATTACTCAGATGAACAGTGAACAGAGGAACATCCACATGGATGTGCTTTGGTACATATTTGTTTTAATTCTGTGATGTATCTACTCTACTTGGTCTACTCTAATGAACAAATTGTTCATAGACAGGTTTATTTCCAAGATTTTAGTATAGGCTAGAAATGTCTTTGGTGGGAACATGACAGTTCCTCATGAGTTATTTTTTTTCCTGCCACACTGTCTGTGTGGTTAAATTTGAAAATTCTGTGATCCCTTTAATTTCCATGGTATTTGTAAAGTTTCAAGGATACTTAAGTAATTCCTTTTTACAAACAGCTTTTTTATTCCAAGTCCCTGCCCGGTATAGCCCAGGCAGGCAAGTTCTATAATTGACTGTCTGCAATGAGTAATTTGCATAACTAACTGTGCCAACACTGAACTCAGGATAGACTTCTGAAGCTAATTGGTGCCTTGTCAGTGTCTCAGGTAGGCATCTCATCACTTGGTCTTGTTTTCTTAGTCTTTTACTTGATTAGTATAGTATTCTGTACTTTGGTCCTACGTGTTTAGCTTAGCTCTTTCTCAGCTTTGCTCCAGATCTGTCTGCTCTTTACTCTAGACTCAGACTTACTTAATTTCCTTTCCTTTTCTCCTTGAGCTGTTTTCTCTAGAACCCTTATCTCTATGTTTCTCTTCTTTTGCTCTTTGTTTGGTACCTTTCTTAACTTCTCTGGGGTCTGGTTTGCCTTGCTTTTAAACTTGCTTCTTGTCCGGTCATCAGTGCTGGTTATGACTGTCTGCCCAATGAATATTCCTCTCTAATGACAGTTTTAATATCAAGGGCAGGATAGATGTTCATTTAGGAACAAAATTATCAGATACACAAACATCTTTAAAATGATAGGTGTTCTAGTTGGCTCAGGAATAGCCTGTCTCGTAAATGCATGTTTGTAATGGAACCCAGCATTGCTACCATGAGGCAAAAGTTCCCTTCTTTTTTTTGAACCAAAGACATTAAAAGGCAACATTTTTTTCCTGCCTCTAGAGCTTGGTACTACTTGAATATGTAAACAACAGTCTGGAATAAGGAAGCACTTGAAATTAATAAAATACAGATTAACAAGATGAAGTACTTAATGGGCTCTTGAAAATGGTCTTCCCTGCTTTCCAGCTCAGCAACTTTCCTAGGCCCTCTGAATTGAAATAACACCTCAGCAGGTTTTATATAAATACAAATCCCTGATCAACATGGTCTAACCTCACAACTGGTCCCTTCAAACCTAGGTTACTCTCTAAACCTGTGTTTCTGCCTGTTTCTTTCTCCTGTCCTGGCCATCAGTATCCCTGTAGAATCTCCTCATGGTCACACTTTGGGGAGCAATGTCCTTATGTTATTGTTTAACTAGAGGACAGCAGCAGCAGGGACAAGGCAAAGAAGTGTCCTTATGTTGGGGACCCCAGGTCTGTATGCAGTCTATGGATGGGGTCCCACCCAGAGCAAAGCAGAGGGGCAGCATCCCCTCCCTCAACCTGCTGCCCACACTCCTTTTGATGCCAGCCAGGATACATTCGGCTTTCTGGGCTGCGAGCATACGCTGCCAGGTAATGTTGAGCTTCTTGTCCACCAGCACCCCAAAGTCCTTCTTCTCAATTCATTCTCTTCCCAGCCTCTGTTTATGCTTACAATTTCCCCAACCCAGGTGCAGGACCTTGCATTCGTCCTTGTTGAACTTCATAAGGTCTGCATAGGCCCACCTCTGAAGTCTCCTAAGTTTCAGTTTCTTACCAATGATGTTCAGAATCCTGTGGATTATAGTCTACACTTCCTTTGCAGGCACAACGGGGGATTTACATGAGGAAAGAGCATGTTTTATTATCTTTGATGTGTCAACAGCATGCTAGTTATCAAAGTTGCTGACACTTCTTATCATAGAGCCCTAGTGCTGTGGAAATACAAAGGAGATCCCATCACTAGAGAGTAGCTGCTTTGGAGAACTGTAGTCAGTCTCCACTGCAAAATTCCTGTGTGGCAACTTTGTTTAATCACATTTTTCCCAGGAGGTTATTTTGTTCTCTCTTTTCATTGTCCAGCTTGAGATCTTACAGGCTGATTCAACGAAATACTAAACATTCATGACTGTATCCAAAGCTACTGGGAACTGCCCTTTAAAAATATGAAATGTAACTCATTGTGAACTACTCAGATGGATTAGCTTGAATTCTCAGATACTTGTGTTGTACAGCTTGAATTTCCCAGCTGTAGGGAAGAGACGATAAAAACTCTGTTTTTTCAGAGAAATGTGGAGGAATGTTTGTGAAACACACGTGCTATATGAGTCACAAAATGAGCCAGCAGGAAATGTATGGCTGTCCTAACAGCTAAAATACTTAATAGTGGAAAGTATATAGACCTCATGCTGAATGAGGCTAAAAGAATATACTAAAAAGTTCATTCTTTGCACATAATGAGGCAGAGGTCAAGGCAAAAAATGTGTATGATTTTATAACTAAAGCTGCTGTCATAATTTAGTAAGGGAATAAAGCTTCACCAACATCTTTAACTCTGTCACTTCCTTATTTGTCAGTGTCTGATAAATTATCTATTAGGGAAGCTTTTCTTTGGAAAGATGCATATGAAATATGTTTTTATAGAAAAGTCTCTTGACAGCTAAGATGAATACGCTGCTCTGCATAGCTGCCTCTTGGTCACCTGTTACAGCTTATTGTTCCATCTAGCTACACTGGGATTCAGAGCTAACAGGATTCAGAGCTCAAGTCAGATTAAGAATTAGCAGAGAACTTACTAGTTGTGATGAAATCAAATCCAGTGTTAAGTAATCATCAGTTTTCTTGCAGCCTTACAAGGAAGGGATAAGTCCTCCCCTTCTTTCCATTTGTTTCATCTTCTTCCTTTTTCTCCTTGTCTTTCTTTTAACCTCCGTATTTTTCCTTTTCCTCTTCTATAGGTCCTCTACTGCTAAATCTGTTCTTTCTTTTTAGTTTCAGTATCTTGTCCAGATTATTCTCTGAACTGAGATTGTTATCCAGGATACATATAAAAAAATGTTTGAGGTGAGGCTGTTTCTGGATCACTGTCATGGTTTAGGAAAGTTATTCTTCAGTTTAGTACTTCCCCTTATATGACCATACGCTTCTTCCCTCCCCACTTCCAACGGCAGGTCCAAAAGACAATGATCCCAGGCTGAGATAAGAACAATTTACTGGAAACAGCAATGAGAGAAGAAGAAGAACCATAACAGCAACAACATTAATAACAAAATGTACAAGACAAAGAAACAAAAACACAGAGAAATCCTCAACAATAAACAAATACTGAACCATTCCACCCATCTGCCATGTTTTCTCCACCCGAAGGAACGCCCTTCTCCTGGGAAGCAAGAATCCCTTTCCCCCTCCCCTGGCAATGACATGGGGTGGTGTGGAATAACAGTAGGGTCTGACCTTGCACCTTCCCAGCTACCACAAAAATTTAACCTTCTCCTGGCTCCAACCAGGACAATCACTTACACCAAATTCTTCTGATGGCAAAGCCTGAAGTGACAGTACCTGAGCTGCCTTAACACAAATGGCATTCCCTTCTCCTTGGATCTGAAAGCCCCCCTGGCTGGCTCATAGTTCCCATGAAAATGGCAGCTGAAACTGTCATTGGAGGCTTGAGTGAGATGCAGGTGAAAGCATCTCACAAAAATGACAGAAATAAGTAGAAATTAACAGACATTAAGAGTAGGTAAGACAAAGCAGAATGCAAAAATCTGGAGGGATGTTGAGGCTTGAAAAGAAAACAAGAAGACATCTTGTACAAAGAAGTATATATTGCTTTGCTGTTATTACAAAGTCTGACAGTAAGTATGAAACAAAAATGTTTTAGACTGACATCCTTCATAGAAGGAAAGAAAAGTAAGTTGTCTGGCTACAGTTTTATTCTGATTCTAATGAAGTTTTTTTTTCTATATCAGAAGTCACAGATTTTAATGGTTTTTTAACTCTGATGTGTTACAACTGGATCTCTTTAGGAAAAAAAGGTATACAACTGCTGAGATGCTCATCTAAACAAAAAAATTATAAAAGACATGGCAAATCTTTGTGAGAAGGATGCCTGTCAATTCATCTTTTCATTTAGCGAGTATCTTAAATTGTCAAATGCCAGATATTAATTGCTTTGAACTTATATGTGGAAGAAGTGAACATATTTAGGTATCTAAGCTAAAACTGTTTTTCTCCACAGAATGATGAGTGAGACCACGGTTACTACCATATTTTCCCTTCTTGTTGTAATCAGTCTCATATTTCTGCAGTATGAAGTACTGTATGCATGTGTTATTAGGCTAGCATCACAAGAGTCAGAAAGATTTCATTTCAGTTGGAACCCAAAATGATCTTTCATGAGACAGTGGATGATTGTGACTTCCTTGATATTTTCTTCTACCTCCTCCAAGTTATCTGAACTAGGTTGCTTTTGCCCTAAATCTGAGCCATTTCTGTACTAGTGCTTTTTAAGTAGTGGTCTGCATAGACTCTGATTTTTCCATGAAGCCTCTATACCCTTGCTGCAAGACAAACAGCATTACTTCATCAATACATACAGCAGAAATATTGTACAGGTTCATTTGAACATAAAACCTCATTATATTCTCAAGTATTTTGAATTTTACGTTGGCAGCTGAGAATGTATGGCGTTTTTTGGGTAAAATTCCACCACAAGGAATCTCTTTATATTACCTTCCCTAAATGTAGCCCATTTTTCAAGGGTCAGTTGGCTGCTTGTCATGTAAACAATGTGTTTTTGAAATGTTGATGCATTACTCCCATGGAGGACACCACACTGAGGGACTGAGGAATGGTGCTGGATTTGCAGTGCAGATGTAAGCATGCAGAACTGGCCTGCCACTCAGTGGTGCAAGACATTGTCAGTTCTTGTGCCACCACCCTTTGGCACTGACGTGGCTGAACACAGCTACGTTATCCACCACATAAGATATACTGGGCACAAACAGGGTACAGATAGAACTGCTGTACAGCTTTAGTATAATATCCCAGCAATGCTAGAATGAGTGTAAATCAACTCTGTAGGCAACTCTGAAAAATACAGTTAGAGAGCCAAATGCCTTAAGCCTCAATTTTGTGCAACACTAAAACACCATTATTAAAGAGAATTGTCTACTCTGAGCTAACATATCAGTGACTTGGACACTCAACTGCTGTCATTTATCCATGATTTTTCATGGAAGATGTTAAAATGGCATTACAGTTCCAGGGGATTGCTTATCAAAGAACTCTTACTGCACTACTACACCATTGGGATGCTTTTGATAGCTATGACACGTTTTAATTTGAATTGTCTTCTCTGTTTGTACCACAACAGTATGTATCAGCTCTTCCAGGATCAAAGGATATCTTACTGTGCTTCAGAAACTCATAAATCTATATTTGTAAATAAAGCATTTGTTCCACAGCACTAGGTGTCCTTGAGCCACTACAATGAACAGCTCTGCAGGACGTGTCCTAAATGTACTCAAGGCTCCAGTGAATAATGAAAATGTGACTTGTCTATTAAGTGTCCTGGGAACAACTTGTTATGGCCTATAAAGCAGTAGAAAAAGCACACACAGTAGTATTCCCAGAGCTGAAACACAAATCTAATTAGACTCTCATAAAATGTCTTATTCGAGACTGAAAAATTGCTAACTGATCACAAAATTTGCTTTACAGATTAATAGGTTAGTTTAATAGCTATAGTTCTCACTGTGTATGAACTACTTCTTTATGCACTTTGCTGTACAGATATTAATTACTTTGGCTTTTATGTAATACATGTTTATATTGCTGCTATTTTGGCAAATGAGACCTGCCTCAGGTAGTCTTTTTAGCATGTGNAATGAATGAAAAATAAATCACTCTATTTTCCAAGTTAGAATTCATTTTCAGGTTTCTCAGCCATTCAATACCTAGCCTGGTATTCATGCTTCCTAATTATTGAAAAATATTTAATTCAATCCAGTAAGATATTAAAAATAGAAGAAGAACAAATTTTACATGCAGCAGTATTTTAGACACAAAACTGATTAAAACAGTAATAGACCCTTTGGGGACCCTTCTGGGGACATCTTGGATTTATAAGGAGTTACAGGATCTGGGACATAAGCAAAAAGAACTTCATCTGTGTCTCATCATAACAACACCTTCCTTGTACTGGTGCTACAATGATTAGCGCTGGCCACAGCCTTGCACTGAGCACCAAGAATATACTTTCCAGTTTCTGGAACTTGGAATCGCAGTTTTCATTGCAGAATGTTCAGCTGTGTTTCCATAAAAATCCTCTATTGCTTATAAAATCTATTTCCTAAATAGTAACTAACTACTGGACAATGAATTTTTTTATATAAACTAATGAGTCCATGTCAGAATCATCTCCAGCATGACACGGGGCTCTCTGGCAGGCACAAACACTCCTTGCCGTCCTCACACGGGAGCACCAATTGTGAGAATCACCAACGTCTCTCTCACAGTGGGCACTAGATGTGGGAATCTTTGCTGCCCACCATGGGGTTTCCCTTTACGGGGAATCCCCTGGGATAAATCTGTGCCAGGGTCAGGAACCAGAAATGAGACAAATGGGAGTCGCTGGCCTCAGTCTTCAGTTATTATTTCTTTATCACAGTTCAGAACCTTAGATGACAACAGGCTCAGCACACCTCAGTAACGTGCCAGCAAGAGACAAAATGGACGATTCCAAGGATTTTTATACAGATACCTTATCCAACCGAGTTCCACAACATACCTAACACATACTATATTTTTATTTTTCTACCAATTCCTAATTATTCTTCAGTCATGTTACATCTGNGCCAAAAAGCTGTGCTCTCCTGAGAAACAAAACCTCTCAGGGCAGGCACAGGAGATATTCCTGTGTCCTGGATTCCCACAAGTCCACACCCCAGTCAAAATCTAATACCAGATGTTATGTTTGACTATTAGCAAGCCAAGAGAAGTACAGAACATTTTCTTGCAAGGGAAAAGTTTCACTGACAACAAATTTTGAAAAGACTGGAGGTAAAGGGAAGAGGAAATACAATTTCAGCAATAAAATAATACATTTTAATTTTTTAATTATGAAGGAAGAGAGCAATCACTTCAGAAAAAAAAATCTGAAAAAACATGTTAAAGCAAGTAATTGCATTTCTTGCCAAAATATCCATTCAGTTTAATTTTCTCTTAATTAAAATGCCGGTCAGTCTAGGAGATGACCATACAAACTATTTTTGACCAGCCACCGCTGTTTTCAACATGTTTACTGGCTTTATGTTGGTCTTTCACAAGTGACCATGACTTTTCAGTACTCTCTTTCAGTCTTCTTTCATGTCTACTTGTGTTAGCCTGTGCCATGTTTCCCCTCTTCTCTTTTTTACCTATAAATCTATTTTTATTCTTCCCCCAATGTTATTAGCAACAATTTCCTTTCTTTTCTGTATCCTGAATTCTGCTAGACAAATCTTACAGCAACTTAGGGATCCTCACAGTAAGCTTCTCCATTCTTCTTTTATTTCTCATATTGACAGTTCTTATGTTCTCTGTCTTTATTTTTCCAGAAGGTCGGGTAATTCTGTAATTTTCCAGTAAGAACTCCTCTGTAAAACTTTGCTTCTACCACCTGATGGAAGTGAAATCACCTCCTAAAAATTCCTCTCTTTCTGTATCTGCCCATTTTCAGTCCACACTGGTGCCTTCCTTCTCTGAAGCCATGAGATGACTAAGTTGCAGCTGGAGCTGAGCAGGATTTTTTCAAACTATTATATATAAGGTGTTAAGAATGTACTTTACTTAGCTACACAGGAAAAAAGAAACTTTCCCTGCTGTCCAAAAAAAAAAAATTAGATGGTTGAACAACAAAAATGGGACTTATGTTTGACATGGTACTAGTTAAAATGTGTATCTGATTATTTACAGTTGTGTTGGTGTTTTTTAATTCTATTTTGAGTCTTAAATATAACCTATGTATTTACCAGCTACCTGTTTTACTCTTAAACCTTGAAACTTTCTCACCATTGTTTGTTATTCTTTCCTAAACCTGAGAGCATGAAGGTTTAACAATGTTTTGTTAGTTCTGTTAGCTGGTCACTAACTAAGCTTGAGTGATACAATCTTATGAAAGTAATAATCTGAATTGTTAGTAAAGTTTATGTTCTTCATGAACAGAGCTGTATCTTGTACATTTTTCTTCTTTCAAGAAAATTTTATGACACAAAGAATGAAATGAAAGCTTTTTCACATGATGAAATTTATATTCAGTGAAGGAAGCATCCTTTGATAGCAGTCTGAAAGCGACAGAGCAGTGGCTGTGCTCATCTGATGAGTAACAGGTTCTGTGCTACCTTGGCTCCCCTCTCAGAATAACCATTTTCTACCATAACTTTCATCCATAAAACACAGTGTGGCACCAGTGATGGACCTTTATGGGATCACCGTTATTGATACAGAATCTTAAGAAGTAAAGTCTCCACTGGAAGAGATTTGCCTCACACTATCTTATGAAGATATGTAGAAAAAGTACATACATGCTTTTTGTCTTACTTTACTTTTTTTTCTATGCAATTAATGATAGAAACAAAAGTGTTTTATTACTTAAACAGGATGGTAATGATTGAAAAGTTTTGCAAGTGAAGCTTATCATCCTTCAATCCACAGATATGCTATGCTTCATGTTCACTACATGCTGTAAAATACTTGGAACATACGGAAATATTGAAGGTGATTAAGATAAAGCTATTACAAAGCCTGATTTTACCATTCAATGTTGTTGTGTCCCTGGCAACTCCTTGCATCATATGGCATCTGTGTATACAATGCAAAGACATTTCTTCAAGTTGCACAAATACTAACTAACATGAAAGGCAAACTTATACGTGTCTTTTATCAAGTGAAGTATTTTATTTTACTATAATAACAGAATTTTCTGTAATTCACTGGAATTGTCAATTGTGACATGGTGAACAAACTATTATTCATAAGGGAAAAACATGTAATATTTAAAGATGGATAAAAGGTTTTATGTGAAAGGAGGAGAGCAGTAGGTTAAAGGGACAGCTGGTGTGTGTACGTTACCCGATATGGGAGTTCTGCTCTCTGTTGCTATTTTGTCACTGCAGTAAGGCAGTAAATGATAGCTACTAGTAATTCACTGAATGAGGCACGTGTCTTGTCCAGCTGTATCCATGTCTTCAGCCTCCTGTGAACAGACTAAAGAGCAGTCTCTACAGAAACTCCCTCAGAATTCACCAGAGGCGAGGAGGTTAGCAGGGTTCTACAGAAATTACTTTAAAACTAACAGAACTTAAATGAGTGTGCATATTTTTTATTTTTTGGCATTATCTCACAAGATTATATAATGTGACTATTGCTTCCTCATGTAATCTCTAAGATTAATTAATAAAATACAATAAAGGTATAACATTACATTAAATTCTATAGCTTACCTTTCGGATGTTCTCTTTGCTCTTTTGCAACTCAGTCATATAAAAATTTTGTATAGAACCACACAGATATCTTCACTGAAAATATGCAGTCTTTTATTTTCCTATGCCTTTCAGTTTCTGAATCCATAAGTCTATACTGTGTGAAATGAATTATGCAGGGACAGATAATGAAAACAGTATCATGAACAAGTGCTGAGTACCACTGCCAAAACAGCACATTCACACACACATATATATACACATATCCAGTGGATGTGTGTTTGGAAGGGGGTAATTAAAATTCAATTCTGAGTGAGTGATTAAAGCTGAACTCATCATCAGATGACAACAGTTGTCCTTGATTCATATATGCTGATTCTGAACTAAAAACCTTAAAACATATTTATTCTTAATGACAAGTAAGTTCTCACATCTTTGAGATAGGCAGCAGACACAAGGTACCTCCAGACTGTACTTTAACTGTATGTGACATTACATACAAAGGCATTTAGCTCTGGCTACAATGAATTTTTGCAGGACCCTGTAAAGTCTTTGAAGACTGATGTGACCTGCACTTGTCTTCTTTCAAACAGTTTGATGTGACCATATTGCTTGCTGCCTATTTAGGAAAATATGCTTGTATTTTCGAAAGAAAATACCAAGGGATGATTATACATTAGTTTTATGCAGTTAATACTGATAGAAAATAGAAAAGGGAGAACATTGACAGTAAACAAATACCTGTATAGGTGTATTTCAGTTTTAGGTATCTATATAATAACTTTCAGTCCTAGCATGAATCTTTCCATTCTGTTCTAGCTTGTTCCAAACACCGTCCCATTTGGCACAGAAACTTCTCGTTCTCTGTTGGAAACCAAATATTTTTCTTTCCAGGGGCAGACATTCCTCATTCAAGTTCAACAAAGTGGACCACAAGAGACCTGTCTCTGTTGTCCAAGCTAGCAAGATACATTTATGAGCCAGCATCAGTAAATAAAGAAGTCAGGCTACAGCTGTCCTCCAGCAGTTGAGGTCACTGAGCAATTCCAGAACCACAAGTCAGTGACTTAATGGAATTTTCCATTCAGACAATTATGGCACACTTGATCATATCACAACACAAAATGTTGGATTCTTAGTGCATTTCCACAATAATAACAACAACAACAACACCCCAAACAAACAAACTGACGTGAATCAGGTTATTCTATCTGGTATGTCTTACATAATTATTTTTTTTTTTTTTGCAATTCTGTAATTGAGTACAAAGAAGTTCAGAGAGAGAAATTCTTTGAGTATGAATTATCATGTACCTTTTAATGAACTCCACAGCCTACAGTAAACCATGTATCTGGTATGAGCCAAGGCCATTGTCTGAAAGAGGGGGCATGCAGCAGTGGCAAGGAGAGGTGCCAGGGAAGGCCCACGAGAAAACAGCCCCCTATAAGGGCATGCTGACAAAAGAGCAGAAAGCAATTCCCGTGAGCAGTCAGAATGTGCTCTAACCTGAAGGGTTAGCTATGAACCCTGCCAGTCATGTGGTTGAGTAGGGATAAGGAAATAAAAGTAGAAAATGAGTACTTCTTGGTGGGAGGAGTGTGCTTGTATTCTGGTACTATTAATAGGGTACCACATCATAGGATAGAAGTCATTTTAGCTAAAAAAAAAGGTATAATTGATTATCCAGCCATTGCATGTCACTACACAGAAAATTAATGCATTGCTCTGAGATCTAATATTTATTCAAATATAAGACCACATGAATTTAAAAAAGCAATTATAAAGCACTACAATCTATTCTTGCAAATTACCTGTTGTAATTTTAGCTCTAGACAACAGTGACAAATTACAATCCTCATTTCTAGGATATGAGATGCATTACATAATGCAGATCTATAATGTTTTGAACCATTAATCATCATCGTCTGGCAGCACTGTTTGTGTTGATCCTGTTTACAAAAGAAAATAACTGCGAAGACATACTTGTTTAGGCTTTTCTTTATCCAGTAAGTATTCTTTAGAAGAAATAATTTATAATCTGAATTTGCATTTAGCCTCAAAATGGAAACACAGCCCAGACATTATTGCAGCAAAGGCTGACATGCACAATAAAAAAATTAAGACCTATTTCTATCTCCACCAAACATTTATCTCTTACTATGTTATTAGCAATTGTTATTGAACAAGAACATTGTGTGACCTGATAGTTTTAAAATTATACCTTAGACACACAATCAAGGAGCCACTGGATTTTTCTCAAAAATTTGTAAAACATTGTCTTGGGATAGATATGAAAATCTTTGCACTTTCTGTCAATTTTTTCAAGAAATATTCTCCCTTTTTATGTAGAGAACATTGTCAAACATGGGAGTACTAGATTTCACTGCTAACAAAAGTAATTCTTAATTGTATCAGAATATCAATATCAATAAGGAGTTTTCCCCTTTAAATAATATGTTCCCTTGCCACATTAGCTTAGTAAAATCAACTTGTGGCCTCCCGCAAAGTAGCTCTCTTCTCTGGTAAAGCCCTTATTTCTTATAACTTCTGAGATACAAATAAATTTAATAGATATAACATATACAAATATAAAAGACCAGACAGTTCTGCAACAACATACATAAAAATGAGAGGTGAAAAATTTCTCAATTAGAACTTCTTCATCAAAATTAACTCTTTTGTTAGTAAGATCTTCTGTTCATGTTAGAAAAGCATGTTAGAAAAGCTACCCTGAAAGTAGACTGTTCATTGTAAATATTATTATGCCAATAAAGTCCAAAGTGACTGTGACTGTGTAATTCTCTTCCTATTTTGTGGAAATACAATACTGACACATAGAGAGGCAAACTCTCCATGTGCAATAAAAAAATATTGAACGCTTAAGACTTAATTTTCTCTTTTGGAAAAAATACATCAGAATAATGGAAATAAATGAAAATTTGAACAATCCTTCTAAAAAGGACTGCAGTGGTACTTACTGCCTCTTCTGCTTTCATAGCGCATTTTCAAATAATCTTGTGCCTGTGCTTACATTAGGGATTTTTCCATATATGCAAAAATGAGGCAATTTGTTACATCGTTATGATATGTGCTGATTGCAAACCTTTAGAACTCATCTAAAAATATGGTAAGGTTACTCCTCCAGTGCATGAGATGAAAAACAAATTAGGTATTAACTTAGCCTGCCATCACCTTTTATTCATTATTTCTGCAGGAACTAACATGACAGGGCTCACCACATGTTGGACCAGGAATTTGCATTTCAGAACAAAAATAATAAACCATAACAAACTTAAAGTATGCTAATGCAAGCCAGTAAGGAATAGGATTAGTTCATTTGTAAACTAAGCTATACTTCCAATTGTAATGCAAATGTGACCAAGGATATGAAAAAATGGGTACATTTAGATCACGTGAAAGTTAAAAAAGAAAAAATCAGACAACAGAAGTCAGTAGGACAGTTGGAGAGGAACTTCTGTGCTCTCCAAGTTGTCTGTATTTTCATCAGTTGTATATATCTTAATAAAATAATTATCATCTAAGTTAGCTTCCCTAGAAAGAGCACTTGCCTATATCTTTGAGAGTATCACAGCTACAGTACTATTACCACCTTAAATACGTATGGTAATAAAATTTCAAGGAACTTGGTTCTTCTCGAGTTTTTGCCCCAAGATTTGCCTTACATTATGAAACCAAAGAGGTAGACTCATTCTTATGCTAAATTCCAGTATACCTTCTCTCCCTGGTAAGAAGTTAGGGTATATTTGCCTTCTGTCACAGGGACTGCCCTGTCCTGCAACTTCTCTGAGTCTCGTTTCTTGAGTGCCTCAGACTCTGCATGGCTCTTGAAACCACAAAAGAGGAGATTCCTGTGTTATCCTCACATATCTGACAGTGTAAGCCCAGAGGCAGTGAAGATTCATGCCTGCCCTCAAAGTCTGCATCCTCTCATGGGTCAGCTGCGCTGCTTCAGTCAATCATAATGTCATTATTTTGGCAAATTTCTCAGTTACTTCCTTTCCCTGCTGCCTCTTGCAACTTCTGTGAATTTGCTCCAGGGACAAAGAAGGCTACAAGAGCACGAATTTGAGAGGAGAGTAATACAAATGCATTGTCATCTCCTAGACATGTGCTCCCCTGTTCAGCTCTTTTATTTTTTTACCTATTCCATCTGTATACCTCAGTTCTCAGAGGACACATCTTCTGAGCAGCACAGGGCATAGATAGTGTCATATCCCACATTCTTTGTGCCACTCATGGCATACCAGAAATTTATAGCATTTCTTGGTGGAAGCTAGTAGATATGAGCCAATTCCAGGCACACACATGTCCTGCCTAGCCTCATGGAACAAATACATGTATAAATCTGAAAAGAACAAGGCAGGAAATATCTTTCATTACAGATAAATAGTTAAAGGCATTTGAAATGTCAAATTTTACTTAAAGTGTTTAAGTAATCATTAAGATAATCACCTTCCAACTTACTGCTTCATGGTTCAGCATTCAGGATGGCAAGAAAATAAAGCTAACAAACCTAGATGTTCTTAGAGCAGCAAAACTACTTATGTTTGTTCCTTGCACATAAGTTATGTTCATCAGAAGATTTCTTTATGGTTTGGGTACTCATTGATTTTGAGAAGATTTTCTTGAGTCTAATACATAGAAGGTTCATATTGCAATCTTCTCAGTGAAAGGGAGAAAAAAATCCAAAACTATTAGCAGAAGGCAAGCCTCTAATAAGTACACAATTAATCTCTAAATGAACAACATTTCTTTTTTCAGTTAGGTTGAAATTAGTCAATTCCATAGAGACAGGGGAGAGGGAAAAACAGATAAAGACGTATTCACACAAGCATATAGATTGCTCATGTAAGCTTTATTTCCTTAGGAAGTCCCCATAAAACATTTCAATGATTAATACATAAACAGCAATTGCTCATATCCTGCAGATTTTCAGGAAATAACTGAAATCTGCAAGCAAATTTAACTGAGTCTGTAGCAGATAAAATTAACTAAAAGATGGAGATATAATTGCCTGAGTCTGTACACAAAGTCAAGCTGAAAGATAAATGGCAGTTCCATTTTCCTGTTGACTGTTAAAGCAAATTAATTATCTGGGGTCCTGGATTTTCTTCCAGAAACAGGAATGTGAATCTCAGAATTCAAGAGTTTGTAATAAGCAGAAAAAGAAACTGATTTCTCAAGAGAAATTATCATCCAGACACAGTATTCCTGGGCCAAACTTGCCTTTTTGAGGGATTGTTTCATGGAAGTGTGAAGTTCCTGCATAGTGCTGTACTAGAGTAGGGTAATATTATGTACTTAAACCTTTGACACAGCTTTTACCTAGGATCCAGTTTGATGGAGTTTCCCATTACATAAAGTTGATTACTCAGAAAAAATACGATCATGCTGTAATCCTTACATAGTGCTCAGTCTCAAGACAATTCAGTTATTTAACTAATGTCCTCCAATAGCCATGGTGTGCAGTACAGCAGGAATGATAGTTATTTCCTGCAGAGGGAGAGTGAGGCTGTGGGTGATGCCCCCGAAGCAGCAGAAAGGGTGGAATCTGGGAGATGGTGGAGTCCATGGCAGCTGGGAGGAACAGCTGGACTGCAAAACTGGGTGGACTGGAAAGAGTGGAAAAAACAGCTGCAACAGCAGAAAAATAGCAGGCAACAAACAGGATGTGAGGAGGAATTACAATAAAATAGCTGAAAGCATGTGAGGAGACCAGCCGGCCTGATACTGACACTGGCAGCAAGAACTGCTGGGAACGCTGTGATCCACAAGACATGCTCGCAGCAGTGCACCGTGGTGAATGGATTCTGGCCTGCCACACAACACTGCTGGAGTGCAGCATGAGCAGGTGCCAAAGAAAAGAAAACTGCTCATTTCTGGTAGTTTAAGAGCTACCCAGGCTTGCAGTTTTATGTAGGCTCCTGTGGGTGCCACTTAGCTGTCACTCTGTCTTGAAGTTCTTCTGTGAGAGCCCTCAGAAACACATGGATGTACATTTGCAACCCCTGTGTGCCACAGGCAGGAAGGCTCCCTTGTGAGAAGCCAAAGCACAGGAACCAAACAGGATAGCTGAGACCTGTAATACCAGTCCAGGGATGGGCTAGGTAGGTCTTTCCTGATCTTTTTCAAATAATATCATTAGAAATGTGTCCTTCTTGAAAACAAAGAAACAAAACATAAGAACTGTAAGTCCAGAAACATTGTATTAGACAAGAGTTAAAAATCAGAGTACTGAAGTAAATACGGAACTGTGACAGTCCTAAATGGGTACAGAAAGCTCCAGCAATCAGAGGGCTCAGAAGATAGAACGGATTTGAGAGTAAGAAGGAAAGGGCAGCATCAACAGATAGACAGCAGATGCAACACTAAGATGGAAATGATGGAGTTAGATGTGTCAAACAGCCCTACACATGGAAAGAGATGGAATAAATTAGAATAGAAAAAGGATATTACAGAGATATGGAATGGGTAAGTGCAGAAGAGAGGGAGATTTGAAAATCTTAACTCTCATCTGAGAAGTGTAGTTCAGGAAATAAATTTATGTTTTTAATCAGCTTTTTTTTTCCTGTCAGTTGAAAACTAATGAAACCTAAGCAAGGAATTAGCTTAAGGTAGATCTCAGGGCATCTATAATATTTCTTTATGCCATCACTCCATCACAGTGATGAAATATGATTTATGTGAAACATTTGCTGAAGAAATGCCATCAACATTAATAACATTATATAAACAGGAGAAAACAGCAGCTCCTGTGGCCTCCCTTTGCTTCCTGTGCTAAGCAGCTCTGTAGTCGCAAAGGAGATTTTGGAGCAATGTTGACTATAATTCACAAATTGAATTTCTTTTTACCTTGAGTTCACAGCTGGTGTTTAGTTCTTTTTCACTGTATTTGCATTCCCATAAACAGTCATTAATCCCTGTTTCCTTATCAGGAGCTGCTGTAATTAGGTTCTTCTATAAGTTGAGTTAATCAATAGGCCTAATTATTTGCATTTATAAACAACAGGAAGTTTTCTATTGTAACAACAATTTCTTTTTTATGGTCTGCTGGCTTATCACTTCTTAAATGTCAGCTTAAACTCAGTGCCATTAGTATGTCATGATAAACAGCACTTACACAAGCAATCCTACTGAAGGTGGTGTGGCTAGTCATTTGACTATACAACATGAATTAATATGGGCAGAAATGAAAAT
Source organism: Bombycilla garrulus (assembly GCA_013400315.1). Lineage (NCBI taxonomy): Eukaryota > Metazoa > Chordata > Aves > Passeriformes > Bombycillidae > Bombycilla > Bombycilla garrulus. The sequence goes on from VXBU01005392.1 coordinate 392,223, forward strand.
ATGAGCTTCTTCATTTGCCTAAAAAATACTAAAGAAGACCACAGGTAGATGAATAAGTTCCTGTTGTCTTTCCAATAGATAGTGAACAAATTGAATTGTATTTTCATTTGCAGCTTACCTCACAATCCTCTTACTGTAAAGCACTCTAATGAACCGTTTTTTAGCAGGTCTCTATTCTCTCACATTACAATAAACTACTACACATAAACAGGGGGGACTCATACCTTGCAGACAGCAGCCAGCTCCACTAGCACTTTGTCATTCTTCTGGCATAGCCAAGTTTTATTTTTCTATTTTACTAATAGATACAGGGCACATGCCATTAGTAATGGAAATGGCTGAGACACAGCCCCAAGAGCTGTGGTCCTTGGTCTCCTTGGTCTGGACATAAATACACATAAATACACATAAAATATCCTGGTATAGTGGGCCTCGTTGAGAATTTTGCTAGCTTTCCCCACGCTTGCAAAGATGCAAAGTCCCAATGGCCCAATGTCTGTGCTGTCCTGAGATTTTGGTCATGAGGCAAATGGTGGGGACTTACATGACTGTATTTTAGCTGTGGTTCTAATAGTGGTGCTTTGTATTGTACTTTAGACTTCAGCTGCATGAAATGTGCTCCCAAACATGTCTACATTTTTTTTCCTTTAAAAATCATTAAAGCCACAACTAAGCATAGGAGTGATGTCATCAATTCAGATTTCCCCTAAATTCTAAATTTTCTTCTATTGAATATAGGATGTCGTTACTTTGCTGTGCTTTTGCATGGATTAAGTTCTCTTCCTGCATCAAACCCTTTTGCTTCAGTAAGTGCAGGTATTTACCTTCCCACAAAGGGTCAGTCTTGTCTTTTACGTACCAAACTGTGGCCAAGCAACTTCTCACACAAAACTAAAGATACTGTTATGCCTACACTAATGTGTCATAAGTCATACAGGAAAGTGATCTGTATGAGCAATAATATAGAGATTATTTCTAGTAAGGCTAACTGAGCTTAATGGACATCTAAAATCTGTTCTCATTTCCATGTGAGTAGTTGGTATTTCTGGTTTGGCAGTGCAGACTACATGGCTGATGATGGAGTGAGTATGGAAAGCGACCACACTGATGTAGCACTTTTTTCACAAAGTTGAAAAGTTATTGAGAGTTTACTGTTACACCTTTTTCATTCTCCCCCATCTTTAATGACAAAGGAATTAAAACCCCTCAACTTGCTTGCTATACCATGTGTATCAAACACATTACTACCATCAGTGTTCATAAAGGCTATATACAAAATGTATGCTTCACTTCCCAAAATTCAGTCATCTTTAACTAACTACTCACAATACCTGAACTTCAGATATGAGTAAAGTACCACTTTCCATTGGTCTTGACCCTCAAAAACATCCCATGCAAGTTTTACTTTTACTTGGCTTAAGCATTTATTTCCTTTTTGCTTGGATACACCCAGCACAGATAAAGACATGAAACAAAAAGCATAGTGGAGAGCAAACTTGATATAATTCTTATGCTTCTATACTTACACCTTATCATGCAAGCCCCTAAACTTTATTTCCCCAGGCAAAAACCACGCCTGGATAAATGCACTAGTCCATGCTTAAAGCAGTAAACAGTAACAGTAGAAGAGTGATGAAAAAAACTATTTGGGGGAATGAAACTGTGTGAAAAACCCCAATCCCAAACACGTAAAAGTGAATTGCTGCAAGGATGGCAATCAATGCTGTCAGCCAGTTTGGTTTTGCACTCTGAGAAGCAATTCTGAAGCCCGCATACGTTTCTCCTCTCCTAAGGCTGTCCGTGCATGTCACTGTGCTGAACTGAGCAGCTTCTTGCTGTGAGAGGTCACGAACTGAAGCAATTTAATTAGTTTTGCCATTCCCTACGCCTTTGATGAACTATTGCCGGGTGTGAGCATTTAAAACAAAAACGGACAAACAAAAGCCTCGACACCAGTCAAGAGGCTGTAAGTTCTCCCTTTATCTTCGCCTGACTTGCGGCGCTGAGATCGCGCCGGAGACGCTCCAGAGGGCCGAAAGCCGGTCCTGGAGAAGAATCCCGCGGCCCCTGTGATGCGGGAATGCTCCCAGGAAAGTGGGAATGCCCGCAGGATCGCGGGAATGCTCTCAGGACGGCGGGAACGCCCGCGGGATCGCGGGAACGCTCCCAGGATCGCGGGAACATCCCCGGACCGCGGAGCAGCCGGAACGACAATGCCTAGCGGGACGCGCAGGCTCCCACCGGCTCTCCCAGCGGAGACTACGCTTCCCGTGAGGCCGCGCGGCAGACCACGGGCCGCGGTGTGCGTCAGCGGCGCAAGCAGCCAATCGCGGCGCGGCCGGGGCAAGCGCCGTCCGCCGCCAATGTTGTTTTCGCTGAGTCGAGGCGCTGGTGTTGTTGGCGGCGGCGCCATATTGGAAGGGACAAGCGCCCGCTCTCGAGCAGCCTCTGGGCGCGGGCCCGGCCGCCGCCATGCTGTACCTGGAGGACTATCTGGAGAGTGAGTGTGTGCGCGGCGGGGGCGCCGGGCGGCCGGGCACGGCCGGTGCGGGGGAGCCCGGGGAAGCCGCGGCGAGGAGGCGGCGCCCCCCTCCCCCACGGCAGCGAGTGACTGACTGGCTCCCTCCCTCCCCCCCTCTCTCCCGCTCCCCCGTGTCCCTGCAGTGATCGAACAGCTTCCCATGGATCTGCGCGACAGGTTCACCGAGATGCGCGAGATGGACCTGCAGGTGCAGAGTACGTGAGTCCCGCCCCCTC
>VXBU01005393.1:7362-22598 GCA_013400315.1 Bombycilla garrulus
GGGGGGGGTAGATGGAGGATGAAGAAAGTGGAAAAACCGGTTGTTCTGACAGAGGAGCAGGGTTATCTCACTCATTAGCATTTGAAGAGGGAAGTTCTGGAGTAAGAGATAAGAGTGGAGAGGGCACGGAGAGAGGATTGGGGGGTGCCACTGCGGTGAAGAAATAAAAAATAAATTAAATTTTAGGGAAAATAAGTCTGTCTGAGAATGGGGTAGCTGAGCTTTTTCCAGCTTTAAACCCATACTGGACCCATTCCCACCTCAGGAGTAAAAAAGAGAAAAAGACTCAAAAAGACCCAAAGGAAAAAACAGGCAAGTGAGGCTGGTTTTGAAACTTACACTTCTTCAGCCGATGGGCATCAAATAAAAGCTGCTTTGTGTTGGTCAGCCATTTTCCGAATCCTCAAGGATCTGGTGCCCTAGGTGGCAATGATATACAATCCGAAGGCAGTATCAGTTCAAAAAGAATGCTGCTCTCTCCCGAACTGGCAAGGATCCAAGCTCATAGTTCAGTGCACCACTTAATGCGGGCTGGACCAGGGGTCTGTCTGACCCCGGCTGCCGTACACGTTCCTGGATAGGGGTCCCGAGAAGAACAGCTTGTCCAGGGGATCTCAAGGAGTATCCCAGCCACAGGGTACCAATGCAAGCAAGGCCTGAGGCCTCTGGCAGACAGCTCTATTAGTGATTTCAGCTCTTAGTGATTCCAGCTCAGCTTGCAAGGTAGCCCGGCCGACTCAGGGACAAGAGACGAGAAGTGCTGTGTGGAGGTTCCACAGAGGTGTCCTTTATTGGCAGCTTCTGCAAAGGGGGGTCCAGTGACAGCTCATCCACCGAACTGGGCAGAAACAGGGATTTTTATAGGGTAGGTAAGGCTTGGGAAACAGGCTAATAGTTTAGGGCTGAGGGAATATGACCAATAGTCTTACAGAGGGTCCTGGGGCCGAAAAAGGGTCTTTTGGTTCAGTCGTCATGACTAAGCATTTCTTATCTACGGGACAGCTCGCCAGGGAGGAAGCCTTTCAGAGGGCTTTGTGACTGCCACATAGCATGATTGATATTTTCTTACAGGCATGCTGAGCGTTCAGTCTCTTAGCCATTTTTGTAATGAACAAGTCCATAGGAGATCCTGAACCTCAAATCACAACAGTTCTTATAAATAATGTTGGAGGTGGTCACTTCTCAAAGTAAGTTATAAAAAATGGTATTCTGGTAATTTAATGATGCTTCTACTTTAATAGTTTCATAAATTTAGCAGAAAAACTTCATTTGTTATTATCTTGGTTATGAGCAGCCTTAAATAACTTTGAAACTGGAGAACAACATGAAAGAAAAAATTATTGTGGGGGAAGAAGGAAACTGTAGTTTAAAAGTTACAATGAAGTTGTTGTTTTAGGACTGCTGCAAAGATCAGAAGGAATATTTTAGGAAACTTTCAGGTAATTCTAGAATGTGAATATAATCCAGAAGGAAAGGATTATTACATAAGTTTGGAATACACCAAAATAAAATTATTTTTGGGCTAATATATATGGCTGATTATTAAAAAAAAATCAAAATCAAATAGTGTGACAGGAAGTGAGGAATTGGAGAGAAATAGCTGAAGAGTTACCAACAATATGTACTATACTTTTTATTGGCTTTATAACTTTTTAAAACTAGACCTGTTACTAAGGGAAACAGGAAAGAGTCACAGATAGTCATCTAGGTTGAATTGCTATGATAAGAATCCTTGAAAATACATAGCATAATTTCAGTGCAAATCAGAGAATTCTTAAATTGCGATGATTTGCAATGCTTGGGAAGAGGATATATGGAGTTGCAATAATGTCAAGGTGGATTTTGGACTAAAAGGAAATTGCACTTGTGGCAAGATCAGACTTGGAATCCCATCAATAGGAGGAAGGCATTAGTAAACTAGATTTTAGTGCAGAGAATAGCAGTGAAATAACTGAAACTGGAAGGATTGCATTTGAAAGGTAGAGTGTTAATAAGCAATAGTAATAAATTTAGCAGCTTAAGTAAACTAATAAAAGGGTGATGGGTTGTGTTTAGTATTAAAAAAGAATAAACTCACAAAACTATGGTCATAAGTAGGAACAACAGATAAATGTTAAAATTGAATATCAGGAAAATGTCCCAAGTATTATTCTAAGTAGATTCAGTCTCACAAAGGTGGTGGGGGAGCAATGGATCCCTTACACTCTCACCACCAGGTGGGAAGAGGGGACCTTAGTGATGGAAGGGAGTGGAAACAGGGTTCTGCTCAGGGTGGCAGGCAAATTCCCTCCTGACCTACCCCACCTTCCCAGGTGCCCTTGTACAACAGGTGCAAGGCCCTGGAATATGAGGAAAAGGGACATGAGGACCAGGAAAAGAAGAATAGGGATGAAGGTGGCTCTGGGATGGAGGGGTCACCTAGGGCAAGTCAGCCTGATCCTCCATCATGACCTCCTCAATTAAGAAGAAAAGCAAGGTAGTAGTCATTGGTGACTCCCTTTTGAGAGGAGTGGAGGACCTGGTAGGCTGACCAGACCCAACCCATAGGAAGATGTGCTGTCCCCCTGAGGCCTGGGTAAGGGACATCAAGAAACTTTCCAGCCTGATACGGCCCACTGACTATTACCCACTACTGGTTTTCCAGATGGGTACTGACGAAGTCCCAACAAGAAGTGTGCAGATGATCAGAAGGGATGTCAGGTCCTTGGGACAACCGGTTGAGGGATCTGGAGCACAAGTAGTGCTCTCTTCTGTCCTGCCAGTTGCAGGGAATGATGGGGCAAGAAACAGGAAAATCATGCAGATGAACACGTGGCTTTGAGACTGGTGTTACCAGCAGAATTTTGGGGTTTTTGATCATGGGTCAATTTTTACAACACCGAGCCTGCTGGCAACAGATGGGGTCCACCTGTCTCAAAGGGGAAAAAGGCTCTTAGCTCAGGAGTTAGCAGGGCTTGTTCAGAGACCTTTAAACTAGATTGGAAGGGAGATGGACGGGGCAGGGCCAGGCCTGACAGAAAAAGAGTGGGAAAGGGAGAACTACAGTGGCCACCCAAGTAGCAAAATGAGACTTAAGAGGGGATGACTTGAGCAAGCACAGGCAACCAAAGATGTAAGCAGAAGACAAGACATAAGGCATTCCCTTGCACCCTGTCCTGGTTTGGGCAAAATTTGGGAGACAACCTCCAGAAAAGCCAATTCAAGTGGCCCCTTCTCCCCCCCAACAGGTCCGGGAAAAAAAATTCTTAGAGAGAAGTGGGAAAAAGCTGTTTATTTAACAGTCAAAGCACTCCCCAGCACAATATGAACAATACTAAAATAACAAATTGTCTCACTGCTCCGAGGAGATGACAAATTTAGAACAGTCCCTCTCATGGGTTGCTCAGTCCCTTCAGCTCTGGAAAATGCTGCGGCCTGGGCCAGGCCCCAGTGGGCCACAGGTGGGGACTCCTGGTCCTCTTCTGGGTTTTCAGTCCAGGGCAGGTTCAAAAACAGTTCCAAGGAAAAGAACAGAACCACAATCCAGGGAATTTTCTGCCTCAGCTAGCTAACTAAAAAGCAAAAAAAAGAGCTCTCCGGCCGACGGTCGAAGCACTGTCCCACCGAAGAATGCAGGGGAGTAGGTACAGTGTTCTGATAACAAAACTTCAAGTTGCTTTTTCTCCCCCTTTGCTCTCAGAGCCCGTCTTAAAGACAAAGACCTCAACATCCAGCACAAACAGTCACACAATTTGGGGATATAAACATCACAAAGTCACTCCAGGACATTCCACCCTACTGGGATATTGACACATTCAAGTGCCTCCATAAAGTGCCTGTACAGCAAAACATGCAGTCTGGGAAACAAACAGGACAAGCTACAGATCTCTGTGCAGTCACACAGTTTTCATTGCGATTGGAATAGCTCACATGACTGCAATGTTGTCATGAAGGGCCAGGCCCTGTTTAAGATACACAGACCAGGAAGGTGCAGTGGTCGAGTTGCCCTCTATGTGAGGCTACATTTGGAATGTATGGAGCTCTATCTTGGGGTGGATGGCAAGTGAGTTCGGAGCTTATAGGTTAAGATAAAAGGCAGGCTAGTAAGGGTGACACTGTTATGAGTGTGTGCTACTGGCTGCCTGAGGAGGAGGAAGAAGTGTATGAGGCCTTCTACAGACAGCTTGAAGCAGCCTCAAAATCACAGGCCCTAGTTCTTGTGGGGGACTTGAACTACCCTGACATTTGCCGGAGAAGCAACACAGTTGTCTTGGTTTTAAAGACAGGTATCTACTAGGGAAGGTAGGAGCCTCCTTTGGAATGGAGAATGTAAACTACCTCCCTCTGAATGATTATCATTTTGAAATTAAGGGGCTTTCAGGCAAAGATATGAATATAGGAATAACAATTCTTTACTAGTATGTATAATAAGGCAAACAAACAACAACAGCTACAGCATTATTAATAAACAGAACTACAAACTTAGTGACAGCCTTCTTGGCTGCAGGCACTTTCCCCTTTGGTGCAGTTACGGTCACAGCTGGCAGGGGTGCTGGTGACTCATGGTGGGCAGGGCAGGTGCGATGATTCTCCTGTGGTTGCAGGGGGCACTGTGTCGATCTCAGGGAGCACGTGCTAATGGCATCTTGGCTGAGATGGGAATGGGTGGAAGAGAGGCTTTGCTTCACAAACCCCTGGGGCAATCCATCCTGGTGCCCCAGCAGGACTCTGAGGAGAGCTGGAACTGGGGGCTGTCTCAGCAGGCTGGGGTGTGCGAGGCTACAGTGCAGCAAAAACTCAGAGCAGTGTCGAAGAAGCAGCAGGGGGAAGACAGAGGTTGCCCTGCTTCCAGCAGGGCAGCAAGAGGGGAGCTCAGGATCCCAGGCACCCGAGCAGGTGGGGATAGGTCTTTTTTTTTTAGTGAGGTGGGTGTTAATAAGATCCCAGTTCAGTAGCTGCTCTTACAAGCAAAGGCTCACCTCACAGCAGAAGAAAAAAGCTCTGGGTGCTCTGGTGGCAGCAACTGTCCTCCTCCAAAAGCCAAGAGCAAGAGAGTTTGCAGCTGTGCCAGCCCCCATCCTTTACCTGCCCCTATTCTCCCGGTATCTTTCTCCCTTGGAGAGAAACTCTGCAGCATGAGAGAAATGCAACCAGATGCCCACCTTCCCCCTGGGCCTGGCCACTTCTTTGTTTTCTTAAGTACCCATAAGTGCCCAGTAGTCTTTCTTAGCAACTTAAAGGAAAAATTATATAGGTAAGAAGGAACAAAAGAAAAGAAACCTAACCCCCAACAACAGTGAAGCATAAACACTCCAGGAGGGTCTTGGAAAGCACCGATGACAATTTCCTATCACAGGAAATGGAGAATCACATAAGGAATGGTGGGCTGTTTGACCTTGACCTTATACACACAAAAAGGGCCTTGTTGGAGATGTGAATTTTGGGGGCAGCCTTGGCTGCAGTGACCATGAGATTGTGGAGTTCAGTACTGAGCAAGGAAGAAGCAGGGCAGCTAGTATGATTAAAATAATGGACTTCAGGAGAGCTGACTTAGGCCTCCTCAAGGATCTTCTTGGAATGGGCCCTGCAGGGAAGAAGAGTCCAAGAATGCTGGTCATTATTCAAGCACCACTTCTTCCAGGCTCAAGAGTGATGATGCATCACGATCAGCAGCAAGTCAGGCAAAGGGGGCAAGAGACCTGCATGGATGAATAAAGAACTCCTGTCACTACTCAAGCATAAGCAGGAAACACACAGGAGATGGAAGCAGGGTCAGGCCACTGGAAATTAATATAGAGAGGTTGTCAGAGTAAGTAGAAATGAGATGGGGAAGGCCATAGCCTATCTGGAATTAAATCTGGCCAAGGATGTTACGGACAACAAAAAGGCCTGCTTCACATACAACAATAACAAAAGGAAAACTAAATGTAATGTGGGCCCGCTACTAAATCGGGGGGGGACCCCAGTGACAGAGGACACAGAGAAGGCAGAGTTACTGAAAGCTGCCTTTGTATCGGTCTGCAGTGGCAAGAACAGCCCTCAGGGATGTCTGACCCAGGAGAGCAGAGTAAAGGAATAGTGGGAGGAAGACATTAATTTTGTCAAGGAGGACTGGGTCAGAAAACACCTAGACAAACTTGATATCCACAAGTCCATGGGCCCTGACGGGATGCATCCAGGAGTGCCGAGAGAGCTGGCGGACACCATAGCGAGGCTACTCACAATCATCTTTGAAAGGTCATGGAGATCAGGAGAGGTGCCTGATGACTGGAAGAAAGCAAATGTCACCCTGATCTTCAAAAAGAGCAAGAAGGAGGACCCGGGGAGCTATCGGCCAGTCAGCCTCACCTCAGTCCCTGGAAAGGAGCCCTCAATCTGGAGGCCATCTCTACCCATATGGAGGACAAGAAGGTGATCAGGAGCAGTCAGCATGGATTCACTAAAGGGAAGTCATGCTTGACCAGCTGATGGGCTTTCTCCTTGAGCCAGGTGTTATGAGCTCTCGGAGCTCCCATCCTCATTTGGGTTTTTGTCTTGCAAATACCCAGCGGCTTAAAATGAGCAGGAAAGACACCTCGGGTGGTGTTGGAAACAAAGGTTTATTAGCTTCCAAAATAACAGTCTACCGAGAAAAAGCTGTGCCAGAGACCACAGGTCTATGTCTCTAATATAACATCCCCGAAATGCCACGAGGTCTTTTGTATAGGTCTTTTTATCACTGAGGGCTCAGGTGGGGCTCTGGCACTTGTCCAATCCAGGTAGCTCCAGGGGTGAGGTGATGTCCAGGGAGTCAAATGAAGTGTCCTGGTTCAGAACATTTCCAAATTGGGAAAGAATGCTTGGACTCCTTTACTTTTTATGGGGAACAAGGATGGTTTCACATTTCTTCTTGGTCCGGGCACTCTACCTGTAGGAAGTGCAATGCAACAACCAGACTGATTGCCTTTTACAGTGAAAGAACTTCCACGATGTATCAGGTTTTTGCATCTGTAGGATTGTTTCCTGTTGTTTTCCTGTTGCTGGATGCTGTGTGCTGTCCTCCAGTGTTTGCCAAATAAATTCTGAGACAAGTTATGGGGCAAAGTGTTTTGCAGCTACAGTGGAGTCTCTTCTGCTACCATTTTATCAATTATATGTTTGAAATGAAAATTGCTCTCTCAGGGGAAGGTTTGAAATGAAAATTGCTCTCTCAGGGGAAGGTATTGAGCGTATTTTGCACCAAGGAGAGAATTAAGATGTTGGAAAGGAGCCTCCAGAGGCGTAGTTTAGGTCTTGATTTTGAATATGTTGACAGTAGGCTTATGGACGGTAGAGGAGGTGTTGTGGTCATGTTTTGTTCAAGCTCTCTTTGAATTTGTGCATGAAACTGGGAGATCCCACGGGAGGGTTGAGTAACCTCTCACTGTCATAGGAGGATGTTCTTCCAGTGGTTGCAATTTAACACTGGATAGAGACATGCAGTCATGCAAATTATGTCTGGTACCATAGTGGCTAAGAAATACCTGAAATCAGAAATTAAATGGGAAAATAAACAAACCCACCTCCCAAAATTGTAAATCTGCAAAACAGTTTTCTAGAGCTTCCCATGTTTCCAACCACTATCTCCTTGCTTTGTGTTCCACAAATAATGAAAACTGGATTGCTTATAAAGCAGAATGGTTGAAATATGACGTTGTGCTTTTAGCTTGTAACTATTTTCTCTCCTTTCTCCAATTCCAATAGGAGCATGGAAAAACTCAGTAGAAGAATGGACTGCAGAAGATTGGAATGAAAATGTAAGTGTGCCTTGTTAGGTAGACCAATTGATTATTTACTCTTCAGAGTATCTGCGTTGTCCTCAAAAACTAAATGTTTGAAGTAATACTTTGTATGCATGCAGTGATACTTCTTATTGGGTTTTTTTCTGCAAATCTTGTTTAAAATATATTTATGTAAGCTTTCTTTTAGAATAAAAATTAATCAAGAAATATGAAATTATTTTTCTCTTCATGGACAATACACAGATAATAAAATTTTAAGTTTTATCCCAGATTATTTATTTGTGAATTATAATTCTCCACTGCTCAATGCTGGTGCGTGTTCACTACATCCTTGCCCCTATTATTTAAGGATTTAAAGTCATATTATCACAAGACTTTTATGTAATTAAGAACTGAAGTTTATTATCAACTTTAGACTCCTCATTTGATGATTTTTGTGTTAAATCTGCATAATTGTCCCATTTAGTCCACTTCATGTTCATAATCTTAAAAAAGGAGCTAGTAATATGCTGAAGTTGGCACTTAATTGCTTCATTTCTTTTATTTCACAATGATGTGTTGTGTAAAGTTGTACTGGTTTGGAAGCAAAACCAGTGAGAGAGACTCCAAGTCAGAAATACAATTTAATAGGAGAAAATAAAATACATGCAATAGTACAGAAGAAAGCTACTGACAAAGTCAAAATACAACCTGACACCCCACTAGTTAGGGTGGTGGTAGCAGTCCAGATGAAGTGGTCTTGCTGAAGTGGCGATCCCGTAGAAAGGTCTTGTAGTGCTTGTCCTCTGGAAACCAGTGGGTAAAGGCTGCTTGTTCTGTCCCAAACTCAGATTATATCCAGGTGGGAATGCTTGGCTCCTCCCCCGTGGGTGGAGCATCTCATAATGGGATGATGTCATTGTATGAGTCATGTGGTGGGTCCTTAATGGCCCATTAAACAGGAAATGGCTCCCGGAGGGAGTTATTTATGACTCATGGGGCAAGGCGTTGATGGCCCATTAATAGGAGACAGTCCAGGGGAGGAGGCAAGGAAAACACTGCCCCTCCCGGTTTCAACAGTTCATGAAGATGAAGATAGAATACAGACCTTCTGGAATATTTTTACATTGTAACCTAGGACAAAAATACTTACAAGAATTTGGGTTCTCATTCTTTAACAGGCAGGAGATGTCTTCATGTCTGCAATATATTTGGCATATATGATCATCATGCATGAAATTCGCATTTATGATTTTAAGTTTTCAGCTATTGTTTTAAAGCTTAAGTTGTTTAAAAAACGAACTAGATAGCAAGAAACATGGAAAGGAAAACTTAGCTTTTAAGAAGTCTTTCATCTTTTCTATGATCATCCATTATTTCAAGTTTATTTTCAGAAGAGTAAGGCATTGTCTCGGAAGTCATTCCTTTTTCCTCTTCCTCTAGGGTGGCATGTCAATGTAAGCCCCAGAAATGTGTGAATGTTTCATATAACAGATATGAAAACTCCATCCTTACCTAATGAAAGGGACATGTCTTTTGAGAAAATGAAAAGAAGTTCTAAAATTCATAGGTTTTTTGTATCAGTTACTGTCAGAAAAAGCTGGCAGCTTCTTTAAACCTGTCCCCTATTTCTTCAGTATATGCTAGAAGTAAACTAAGGGCTAAGGATACTGAAAATTTTTGGACTTGGTCTTACCCCTGTTTGCTGGTACAATGCAGCATTTGTAATACAGGAGGGGTGTTTAGCAATGCTGGTTAGGTAATTAACTATCAAACCCAAGTAATTTGTGCATGAATCTTGAAGAAACAGCAAATGAAATCTCTAGCCTGTTGTAATTTTTATTAATTTTGGTGTGCTGGAAAAATCCCTGTAACTTAGGAGAAAGTTATTCATGTGCTGATTTCAGAAAGAGTGAATGAAATAGTGAGCTGCAGGGAAATTAGCCCAAAACATCCCTGGGTAAAAAATAAGGTAAAATTGATTCATTCTGTTTAAAAAAAAAAAAGGAAGTGTAAGTATGCACCTTGTGTCATTCAGTGTAGTTGTATGAAAATAGGTCCACTTCAAATAAACCTGATATTGATCTTTAAATAAATTTTAAATAACCTGCAAAGATAGGTATGTCCTTGTAAGAGATTTGATCTACATCTTTTATTCTAAATATAATTACATGCTATCATGAAACATATTTTGTGGATTGAAATCTGCCATGGAAATTTCAGCCAATAAATCTTTTGCCCGAGGGCATTTCTAGGAGGGCTATATAGTAGTCCAGTCCCAGGCCAGATGCCATCTCATGTCTTTATCAATGATTTGGAATAAAATCACTTCTGAATGAAATTTGTGAGAAATAAGAAAAATTATTGGAATGGCCATTAAAAGTAAGCCAGTCATACAGAAATCTGAAGCTTTGCTAGACTTGACCTGTTCTCAAATGAAAAATACTTTAATATAGCCAAGTGACCATTTGTTTTACAGGAATAAAGGCACACCTCTAGAACAAAGGGCTGGTGTCTGGGAAGCAGCTACTGAAAAATTTTCAGCATTGCAGCAGATGATGAAAAAAGAACAGCTCAGCATGATCCCCTAAAGAGCTGATGCTGTGGCAAAAAACCCTATTGTAGTCTTTTTGCCTGTAGGCACTCTTCTCTGTCTTTTAATCATTCTTGATTTATATTTCAGTATGTGGACTCTCCTGAACTTGATTCTGAAATATTGCATCCAGTTATTCATTTCTTTTACAAAACAAAAGATGTGTAAAATAGCTGAAAATATTTACTGATAGTGTTGGTGTTTGAGAGTGAGATTTTTAGTTTACTGAATCTGAAAAGGTCACTTTATTTGCATATAATGGGTTCTCGTTTTAGTCTAGCAGAAAAAGGCATAATGTGAACCTGTGGCTGGAAAATGGAGCCATGCATTTAAATGTATTATAAACAATTCTAGCCACATGACTAATGATTGAAACAACCAAGGAAGCTGATGTATTTGCTGTCTGCAGGTAAAGACCAGGTGTTTGTTTTGTTTTGTTTTGTTTTTTTAAGAATATTTTTGTTTACATGTGGTATTCCCTAGTCAAGTACAAGTTAGGTGCAGGTGAGTGAAATGCCATGTTGTTTGACCTGAGAACAATTTGATTTCTGTGATTTAATTACTAGACAGAACTGGTAATTATCTTTAGTAGTGAGTATTGAGCAAATATAGTATGTTGTCAGTGTGCTATTAAATAGAGGAAACTCCTTGCAGTGAGAATTGGAGGTTGTATGGACAATGAAGGATCAGACAAATATTGAGGGAGATGGCTCTGGGTTTTCCTCTAAAAATTGTGATTATATTCTTCTGGCTAAATAAAATTAAGTTTAACTACATAAACTATCAGAAGGGAAGACATAGGATGCATACAAATTTCTGGAAAGTGAATGAAGGCAAACATTTTCTGTATAATATTGGTAGTTTTTATTTGAAACAATGGCAACACTAAAAAAAAATCAATTTAGTGGGAGAGTTTCCTTTACCAGAAAGCAGCACAAGAACTTGTTTTAATTTAATTAACTTCAGTACATCATATCGAAACACTAATAAGGTGTTGTTGATGCACAAAAGTGCCAGGACAAAGGAACTCTTCAACTCATTGAAGTTGAAAAGTGGTATGTTTATTGCAGCGCTAGGCACACGTGAGGTAATCCTCCCAAAACCATGTACAAATTCCCAAAACATTAGCTTGCCTTTATATCCATAAAAGCCTTACATATTCATAAAAGTTCCAAAAATGCCTATACATATTCATTTCCTGGCCCCACCTCTCCCCGTTTCGTATTGAAATGAGATGAATGTCCATTACGGCTGCGTAATGCCTGTTCTTAATTGGGTCGGTGGTCTCTTGAAATGGGTGAGTGGTCCTCTGAAGATGAAGTCAGTCATCTTCCTCTTTACCTTGTCCCGTTGCCAGGGCTCCTTGACCCTCCAAGTCATGGTCCAGGCTCCCTCTCATGGTTCCCATTATCTCAGAAGCCAGGTGCATTTTTGGTTCTTGGTTCTTCACAATACTATGTATACTCCCTATTGCTTCTAAAAAAACATAACTGGATCAAATGCATGATATATTGTCTTTGCTCTAGCTACTCCAATTCTACTCATCTGCTAATAATTAAACCTCTAGCTTCTTCTAGTCCTCTTGTTAAATCCCTCAATCAAAATATACTACTTTTATCTTACTAATTTCATTTCTAACTTTTAAATCTTCTAATCCCTGATTCATTGTTATTTCTGATTTGTTGCTGTTGAGTTTTTATGAGTATGCCAGAGTATATTTTCTTGTGATCCTCGCTTATCAACTGTCCATAGGACCTGGTAGCTTAGTTCTTAAATATATTGTATGTTTGGTGATTGGAGAATGATTTTTATCATAGAAACAGGAGCTGAAAAGCACAGACATTTCACTGCAGATGGAGGAAATATCCTTGTGAGGCTGCTGCTTGCAAATGGTTCACAACTGTTCATTCAGTTCTGGGAAAATGCCAGAGCTTCAGTGAAAGATTTGTGAGTGTAGTGTACAGTGAGTGTAAATAACTTTGTTAGGAGCTGATATAATTCTTCTAGGAAATACTAAATACATCTGGTTAATAAAGCTCTTCAGCTACTGCTGCACAAAGTATGTGTTTGGACAAATGCTGTAATCCCAGCAGACTTTTGAATTAGGTGTTTGGAACTTGTGGCAGTGAGTTTGCTGCAGGGTGTAGTGTAAACTTCAGTGCAGCCAAGCAGGTAGCTGGAGATGTCTATTTTGCATGCTGGTTCACTTGAAGAGATCATTTCCTCTCTCACATCAAGCATGCTTTTGCATTGACACAAACATCCTCAGGCTCCTCGATTTGCTTAGTTTTCAGGATTCATCAGTGTTTTGGCCATGGTTCATCTTATCCTGGGTATTGTGAGCATAAGAAACTTTTGACATTACAAAGAATTTGCTATTTAACCAAGATATTGCAAACCATAAGCTACTGCTTGTGCCATTAGCAGACCTCCTTGTGCCATATAATGCAGGAGTCTCGTAACACCACAGAAAGTACAGTACAAGTTGTTCTAAAATAGCATGTATGGTGGGGAAAGAGCTGTGCAATAGAGAAAAAGCCTTTTAAATTGGAAATATGCTTGAGCTGAATATTCTTTTTTTTTGTCAGTACACTAGAGTTGCGGGCTGGTAGCATTATGCTCAGGACAGAGTTGTGTTCCAGAAAGACGGTATTAAAATATGTTGTATTAGCAGGAACGGAAAGAAATGAAGGGAGGAACTGTGGTGGTACTAATTTTTTCATGACCCAGTGTAGTGCTAGGGGAGAGCACATGAAACATTTGAACTTTGCCTCTGAGTAGTGATTTGTTCCCAGTCAGACCTTCTGCATCCTGCTTAAATCAGATGTTTCATAGAAGAATCCCAGATGACCATATACAGGGACATATGTGCTTTCAGTAAAGCTGCCTGTGGGATGGCAGATGATATTGCCTCATGTCTGTGATGTCCTTTAAACTGGGCTGCTAGCAATTAAAAAAGCATAATTTCCTGGAAGAGCTACATTCAGATGTCACATTCTAAAAGGATTCTTTGTGCATGTTTGAATAGGTCAGTTATTCTTTAGTCTAAATACGGAGCTACACCAAAGTAGTTAAGGGTGATTTTATGCAAATTTAATTTAAAATATAACCATTTTGCAGTCATATTTCTGCCTTGTTAAACCAAACCTGTAGTGGCTTAAGACTTATTCTGGTTTGCAAGTATTCCTGTCAATAGAAATGAATTAGCTGTAGGAAGTTGCATTTTTTAACTACTTTTTTTTTCCAAAAAGAAAAGCTATTAAAAAAATCCCAAACAGGAAACAATCAATCCCCTTACAAACCCCCTTTTCCCCCTCAGAATGCCAACCAACCAGCTCCCTCTCCCCAGCTACCTGTGCAAGTATCTATATTGTAACAGCATGGTGGAAGCAATAAAGTTTTCTGCTGTGGATAGTTTGACTCATTATACTAGTATAAACAATTACACAGTTCTCCCTTTATTGTTTTCAAACTCATGCTTGCAGAGCAATCTGTTTAAGATGGTTTTGTCACCCCTAGCAGACGTGCCAAGAAGGAACCATGAATCCTAGTTCACTGTACATACCTGAGTGCAAACCTGCCTCCACTGATGATGTGAGCTGAAATGCAAAACAGAGATACATTAAATGAGTGGGAACGGTGCAATGTGTCAGACTTCTACAATGAGATTTATCAGAGCTGCTCTATGGAATCCTAAATTATGTCTGCACACTGACGATATAACAGCTGTCACATTAATTACTTTTTACTGGTATAGTTTTTAGTTAAACTATTTCCCAAACTGATGTAGTTACATTACCATACCATTCAGTGTTCAGTAGAACAAATTTCCGAACACTTTAATTAAATTGGTACGTGATTCTGTGGAGAAGACTTTGCTGAAGTTCAACTACATGTTTTTGTCTTTTTAAGAAGAGCTGCAGCATAACTGGTTGTAATGATAGTTTGACTTTACTTTTATCTTAAAAGTGCATGACCAAGATGGAATTTCTGAAGATATCACAGTACTGAAGTGTGAGCATGTGTATGATTAAAATCACTCTCCTCCCTACACACTTTTTTCAGGTTTCTGAAACAAAAGTCTTCACTGCTTCCTCTGTTCCAGCAGAGAATCATGTGACTCCTAGGCAAAGGTAAGGCCTTCTTTCATAGTTTCCCTATACCTTAGAAACTTTATGCTAGTTGAAGCAATGCTAGCTTGCACATATAAAATGTTAACTAAAACACAGGGCAGCCTTGGTCAGAGATTGGTCAAGCTAGTTTCAAAATTGAGAAAGTCTTTCTTTTGTGGGTTCCTGTGTTACCTATTATTGACTACAGAAGTGGAGCCAAACTTAGTAAATCCATGAACATAATACTGACTTCTGCACAAAGACTGCTTACTGGCAGGAATAAAAGTAGCTGTTAAGAAAATTGTGCTGCTGTTGTTGAAAAAAAATGCTCTGGCTTTGCTGTCCAGAAAATGAAAATCCTCCCCCTGTAGATGTAGAAAGGGTTCAGAATGTAGTGCTTTGACAAATGTGTTGACAGAAAAGCTTGCATTGCTTACCAGGAAAATCACCTTCTTGCTATCACAATTACTTGCCTTAACTGATGATATAGAGCTCAGATACAGAATGGCAGTTGCTGCCGTTGCTTGTCTTTGTCTTTACCAAATGCCTGGCCAATTATGAGGGATCAGCTGCCTGCATTAGCCTCAGAGAGCAGGTTAAAGTTGTATGATGAAAACTTCTAGTCTTGGTTTTGAAAGACAGGTGCCTGCCAAGGAAGGCAGGAGCTTCTCTTGAAATAGAAAATGCAAACCCCATCCCTCCAAATTATAAAAAGGGGCTCTCAGGCAAAAATATGAGGATAAGAATAACAGTTCTTTAATACGTATAAACAAAATAAAACAAAAACCAACAAACTACAACCTAATAGGAAAA
>VXBU01005394.1:0-14089 GCA_013400315.1 Bombycilla garrulus
AATTCCAAGGGCTGGTTGCCTCTGTTAAGTATCCTTTGGCCAACTGCTACTCCACAAGCTCCTCCAGTGCCCTAAGTTTTTGTTTGCTGAGTGGCCACTGATTTATCCAGACTGGAGTGTCATCCAGCCATGTCAGCTTGTGGGTAGAGCACTCCACAGTGGCCGCCTCTAAAAATCCTGGGGCGTCTTAGGGATTACTAATTTGACTCCTCATTGAGACATAGTGTCTCTCCCCCACAAGGGAGCGTTGTAGTCTGCAACAAACGGGTGTACACTTGCCAATTTCCCGTCTGGCCCCTCAATTTGTACGATGCTTTTTGAGATTTTTGTGAATGTGACTCCTCCTATACCCTGGATTTTGCCAGCCACGGGTTGCAAATCCCAGTGTGATGGCCACATCATTTCAGGTATGACCGTCACATCTGCCCCCATGTCCAGCAACTCGTTTACATGGAGATGGTCTGCCCCACAGGTTAGGTTGCATCCTAGAATGGGTTTGTCCTCACCCACCACTTCTGCCCAGTGCTTTGCCATCTACTGGGATGTCTGCTGGAACAGACATGGCCTGGGCTATGATTTGCCCCTTGGCCAAATAGAAGGGTGGCTGAGGGCAGTGCACCAGGAGAATGAGGCTAGGTAGGTCTCCCTTGGTGGTCATGTGAGCTACCTCAATTTCCACGGGTGTGTGTGCTGTGTCCCCAGTAACAAAAAACTCACTCAGCAGTCCAATCCTTGGTAGTCTGAGTCCTTCGGCAGCAGGTCCACTCTAATGACTGTTCACTGGGTAGACCTGAAAAGAAAGGCTTCGGTGGTCACAAGCTTGTAGGGCTTGTGAGGCCTCCAAATTTGATTAGGTACATTTATTTTGTGTTGTCCTGCATCCCTCCTCCCTTCCTCCCCCTTTTCTGTGTTGAGGGAGGATATCCCTGCTGTGGAGCCCCCCATATTTATATCGTGGCACGAGGTGGGCTCATGCTCCAGTCCTAGTTTTTTGTTTGTTGATAGCTCCTTTCTCAGGATTTTATTACTTTTGCTGTTGGTTTTGGGGGCAGTGTCTGGCGAAGTGTCCAGGCTTCTTGCAGTGGTAGCAGATGACACGTTGCAGCTGCTCTGGGGACATCTGTTGCCTCTTCACTTCTCGCGATGCAGCTGCCACAGTCCTTGGGTGGTTTGTTGGTTTTGGCTTTGTCTCCTGTGCACTGAACAACTCGGCTCTCCTGGCACAAGCCTCGATCATTTGTGGTAAAATAGGTGGGGGGTCTAGAGGGAGGCTCAGGATGACCCTACAGCAGGCNAAGACAGTCAACAAACTGCAAGAAATTCTCTGAAGGAAACTGTTTAATATTCAAAAAACTGCCCCCCAGTTCTAGTGTTGGGAATTGGTTAAATGCCTTTTCTGCAGCTCCTCTGATTTTATCTAGAATAAATTTGGATAGCACCCTAGCTTAGTCTTCAGGATTACTCCAAATGCCTTCTCCAGTTAACTGTTCATAAGTGATACTATTCCCCTCTATGTCTTTGGCATTTTGGGTGCTTTGTTAGAGTTTCAATAGGAGACTCCTCAGGGACCTTTTCCATGTGCTCTCCCATAGATCGAACTCTGAGGGGGTAAGGAGGCACTGGAATGAATCACAGAGGTCAGCTGGAACGAATTAGAGAGATGTGTTACCTTCATTATTCCTTTAAATATTTCACTTTCCCAAGAAAACTCTTTCCGAGTTTTGCATAATTCCTTTTTACTTTGGTAGGAGAAGGGCTGGTAATGTCTAATTCCATTCTCTTTACCAATATAAGAAACAGGAGCAGCAGAAAAGATAATCCCCCCCCACCCCGGGTCAGATCCCTGAGGGTTTCCTCTTTTGTCTCCGCCCCAGTGGGAGTTGGCTTGGGGTCCACCTCCTTGGGAGTGTGGAAGGGGCTCGCTTCCCATCCCGGCACCACCCCTGGGGGAGATCAGGAGGGGTCCGCTTCCCCGCCACCCCAACCCCGCACCGGTTGGTAAGGAGAGTAACTTCTGTCCCGGCCCTGCCCCGGACTCCACCCACAGACCAATGAGAATGGCCAAGGCCCTGACTTTGGCCCTGCCCCCAGCCCTGGCCCTGCCCACAGTCCTGGTCCCGCCTCCGTGGGAACTGGTATTGCAACATTTCTGGGTTGCCGGATGATGTGATGTACAGGGAGGTAAGGGAGGGGGGAAGGGAGCCCGAAGGAAGGAAGAGGTTTGGGGATCGGAGGGGCTTGGGGGAGGGGAGAAGCGAAGTGCAGGGGTTACAGGAGGAGATAGAAATAGTGTAGGGGGAAGGTTCTGCCACGTGGTCGCCACCATGGTGGTCAGCCACATGGCCGGCACCGGGATGCAGCCCCGCGGGTGGGTTGGAGGGGTGCAGAGAAGGGACTCCGGCAGTGTGCGCACCACTGCCAGAGCTGGGGTGCTGAGCGAGAGACAGGTGGCCAGGGAAACAGTGGCTGTGCCAAGGACCCTGCATTTGTCAGGCTGCCTCATGTCTCCCTCCCAGCTCAGGGGCAGAGAGTCTGGGAGGAGGGGTAGGGGAAAACTCAGGGAAATAGGGTTTTTCCTCTGGTTGTTTTTCCATTTCTTTTTTAAACAGTTCTTTATAGATTTAAAAAGAAACACTGGGAGAAATTTTGGCACCTTTTTATCTCCCTGTTCCACTTTGGATGTTAGAAATTTCCCAATTTCTCCCCAAGTAGAAATAGAATCTATATTTTTCTGGGTAAATTGAGGAAAATGGAAAAACAACCATCGAAGAAATTTGATTATCTTCCCTTTAGAAATTTTGCAATTCCCACAGGCTAAGATATTTTGGATTTGGGTATATATGTCTCTCTGATGCGCAGAAAGTCAAGAGCCCATTATGATGTTAATTTGCAATCTGCACAAGTTTCTACCTTTCTTACAAGTACAGATGCATTCCCAGCCTAGGGAAGTGCCTGCCCACGTGGCTGGCTACCCTCCCCTAGCGCCCGTCTCCCACAACCAGGGCCCCCCCATCCGCGTGGGGGGTTACTCGGTTACTCACCCTTTCCTGGGATGCTTCAGGCAGCTGTGATTGTAAGAATGTTTCCCTGTCTGAGGCCGATTTGCCTTTGGGCCCAGGCAAGCTGCCAGCCTCTTCCCTGGTAACCACTGCTGTGCAAAAAACAGAAGCTACAGAGTAGTTGATAATCCAAAGGCCATTAAATCCACGGGTGGATATCCAGCTAAAACATGGAGTCTCAGAAGCCCCATGTACTTTGGACACCAACTGTAGTTGTTCTCTGTGTCCTGAAGGCTAAATTGGCAAGCCGTTGGCTTAGGAGAATTGCTACATGGACGAGGAAGAGAGATGCTCTATTTTCTTTGTGCAGGAGTTCTGATTTAATTCAAAACTTTATCCCTAGGCAGAGCATGGGAAAAGGCTGGGAGCAGTTCCCTGCCCGGGAGAAGAGAGAAAAAGAGACCCGAGCCATGTGTCCCAGGACGTTTTATCCCCTAGGGGACAGAGGGAAGCTGGGAAGGGGGACCACCGACCAATGGGACAAAGGGAGAAGCTAAATCCCAGGGGCAGGGGGGAACGGGACCCACCACCAGAGATAGAGTGTGGGGAAAAGTACAACCAGAAACCTTAGTGCAAACATCACATAAATCCAGTGCATGCAAAACCCAGTGTAAACAACAAATGTAGTCCACCACAACATGTCACAGTTTTAAAAAATAAGCTAAGAGACAAAGGAGACTAAGAAGGAAGAAGTTGCTTTTGCCTCTCCAAACTGTAAGCTCAAGATCTTCAATATATCTCCACCACTTCTATCTCCTTAGCATTCTTTAGAGATATGAGTGTTAATAAAACAATTGATGTGCCTTAAGTGGACTTTTATTTTCACAGCAAGTTTTGGATTTGATAGCAATCCTATTTTTGATGGTTCCTATTCAGGTAGTCTCTGTAGGCTTCCATCTTCCCTGGAAAACTCAACAGAGAAAAGCAAAGAAGCCTTTAGATTACATTTGCCAAATGGAATGACTTGTGTCCAGACTTGCCAAAAATACTTCATAAATGCTTGTTTTTCCCTCCAACTAATTTGTATAACTGTTTGTTCCTGTCAGTGACTGATTAGGGGTTAGCTTGATCTGATCTCATTTCCAGCACTGATGTTTGGATTTAGCTTCCCCTCTTTGTGGATATTTGCTGTCACATTTCCCCCAGAAGGGGTTTTAATCTTTCATTTTACTTTAAGTTTTCGTTTCCTTTTGCAACCTCAGCATTTACTGCAGATTGCTTTTCGGGTTAGGCTCTCTCTGTGCCATGCTCCAGATGGCACCAAGTTGTAAAATGACAAAGAATTGACTGGATTATTATATGGTTTGATCTTGTCACATGGGAGTTGTCTCCAGTGTTGCAGCAGGTGCCTAAAGTGTGTACAGGAATTGTTGCACTCCAGTATAATTCTCACCTGGCAATGACAGCTGTTGGCTTTACAGTTATTCCTACACATCTCTACCAATGAAGAAAAACTCTGAAAAGCTGGAGGGACTTCAAGGAGGAAAGATGAACTGGACCTTTGGATCCCACAGTGAGCTGGATGGGTTTCTCTCCGTCCACGTGTCAGCCTGAGACAATGATGTCTGTCTGCAATAAATTGAAAAGCATGATTGTATTGGGAGGCACATGAACTCAGCACATGCTGATAAGCATCACCCTCCCTCCTGGCAGGCATTTACACTTCTTGGGCAGGAGACAGAGAAGCAATCACACAGTTTGCACTGCCTGAGAGGGGCTTCTCTAATAGGGAGGAAGGGGAAAAAAGTGGGGTGGATTGTTTCCACACTATTTGAAATGTAAACTACTTTGATACAGTTTCTCTGCCAAGGTCACACCAGGTAAAAATCTGATATCATGTACTTTCAACAGGAAGTTATTTTCAAGCATTTTGTTTGCTGCATAGAATATATTTCTCTTTTAAATACTGACAGTATTTCAAAGATATTCCTTTGTCTGTACCATTACAAAAGTAGGTTGCCCATACGAAATAAGGCCCAAACTAGTTGCTGTTTTGGGTGCTACATACTAAAATGCTGCAAGAAGTAATGATAATAGTTCAGCTAGTAGAACATCTGCCTCAGAGTGTCCCTGCACTGAATTTAGGTGTCACTGGGGCTGCTGAATGTGCTGTTCTTGTATGAAATATGAAACAAAAATTCTAGTCACTTGTTGGCCATTAAACAACAGCTTTCATCAGACTCCTAGTAGCTTTGCTCCTCTGACTGTGCCAGGTCTACATTCTCTCTACCTAAATGAATTTTCAATTACGTAGAGTACCTTTCTCCTCTAAACTGTTTAGAAATAATGTTACGCACTGTTAAATTATTTCCCCCATCCCACCTCAGAGATGGCTCAATTTCAGCACAATGCAAGGAGATCCAGGTCCACATGAGGATGCTCCCCTCAAGCACTGGCCTGGCCTCAATTTGGCTGGCTGCTGTGCTCATTGCCGTAGCCTTATCCATCCTGTGCAACCCCAGCTGCTGCCAGGAAGAGGCTTTGCTGAAATTTGCTCATCACTCTCCCTTCCAAGGGCCTCCAGAGAAGCGCAGTTGTTGCAGCAGCGGGCAGAGATCCAGGAGGGCAGTGTGGGACAATGGCATTTGGCACAGATGAACTGAAGGGTATGAACTGGGGATTTTTATGGCCTCAAGTTTTGAACTTAATTATGCAGCAAGTCAGTCCAGGCACAAATCTGTCTGCTGTCATTGCAGGAGAGGAAAGGTCATTTTACAAGAACACAGGTACATAATATAAAATTATGTCCCCTCCAGCCAGCATTATAGCCATTTATAGCTGAAGAGGGATGTTTATCTCCTGAACAGTGTAACCTACATCTATCTAGTGAAAACATGTTATCTAAAAGATTTCCATATTCAGCCTGGAAAAAAAAAATCTCATATACATATTTGCTGAGGGAGAACACAGAAGAAAGAAGCAAGAAATATAATCTCTTTGCTAACATCAGCTGACATAATAGTACATAGAAACTTCCATATTTGTTTCAAATGACAGTTTTGCAGAGAAATAAAGAATTATTTCATTTTAAACAATCAATGACCATTCCTCACTCAAAAAGGCTTTGAGGCAGATACAAATTGCCAGAGAATCTGCAAGATACTGCACTCTGCAAGCACACATCCTTCCCAGTTCTGTGCATCTGCAGCCATTCTTGCTCAGCAGCTTGCTTCCCTCTGTGCTGTTTTGCCTGCAGATTTAGAACTCCCATCATTTTTACCTCAGATGACCTCAGCCCAGCTTAGACAGCATCCTCCACATCTGACCCCAGTGCAGATCTCACTAAAGGAAAGGGTCTGCTCAGTGTCACTGGGATAACAAGACAAATACCGTCAAAGCCTGTAGCTCTGATCCCCTGGTGATCTGCTTTCAGTAATCAGATTCTGGAAAGCTGTTACTGTAAGTCAAGTCAGACTGTTGAGAAGTGAGTTGTGAGGCTAACAAACTGAACTAACCATAGAGACTGGTAATAAATGCCCCCTCAGACCATCTTTTGGAAGAGGCAAATGCTTATCAGAACTATACTGAGCTCATGGGAAAGAGGAGAAAAAATATCCCAAAGCACTTTGAAGTCCTTCTTTCCCCCTTTTTTTTTTTTTTGACACAGCAAAAGGAGATGTAGAGAAGATGTTCAGAGCCACTAAGAGCTTTGGGTATGAGGTTAGTTTATTACATGGTTACGTCACAAACTATGCTGGATTCTTTCATGGCTATGAATTTTCATATAATACTGAAATTATCAATTCCTACAGCCTACCATTGTTTCTCATTTCATTTTGGGGGATATACTTTTGCCAGTTGAAAAGAAATACTAAAATGGCTTGCTTTCTTAATTACAACAGAAATCCTGAAAACAAGGATACATTATAGGATTATGAATTTGGTGTGGTCTGAATTACAACTCTTTTTTTCTAGAGTTCACATAATGGGGAAGAATCTATGAGGCTGGAGAGGCAGGGAAAGAAAAAAAGACTGATACCACTACATCTAATTTAATAAAGTGAGAGGACAGAAAAAGGAGATTTTAAAACCAGTGTTGCAGTGCACTGAGTGACGTACTGTGGAGAAGACTTATAGTTTGATCTAAGGCTGAACAGAGATATGAACAAACTGTATTTTGGCATCATCAGGAAAACAAACAGTTGGACACCTCAGCTGAAGGTCCCATCAACTTTACTTTCAGATACAGTCCTTATTTTTCCTTAGCATGATCCTTCCTATAATCCCGAACCAGAATTTTTGATATGAAAGTACACACTTTAAGCCTTTTTCTCCCCTTCACAACACAAAATAGCAGCACTAACTACAGTGTAAAAAATACCATGAGAGAGAGGAATTAGACCACTCATCACTGCAGAAATGTAACTATTTGACACAAGCACATGCTCTTCAGATTTCCATACTGCTTCTCAATGCTTTAACTGATGGGCTTTAACTGATAAATTAGTTCAAAAATCTATACCATCCTCATTGAGAAAATGAGAGAGGAAAAAGAGCTCTGCTTTGAGTTGCTGCCACTTAAAAAACCAAAAACAAACCAAACTAACAACCCAACAACCAAAAAAAAACAAACCTCACTAGAAAAGCAAAACCCTTCATGTGTATTATTCCTGTCTGGGAGTTGCCATCAGTGATGAAACAGTTACTAACACACTATTAGATCTGTACAGATACCTGTATCTTCTGATTCCTGATGAAACTATCGCCCTTGCTTTGCGCAGTCCTGAGCACCTTTTGTCAAACATACCCCACACGCCTTAGACACATTCTCTCTCCTGTTGTCAAAATTTTATTTTGGTGCTTTTTTTCTTTTTTTTTTCCTTTTTCTTTTTTTTTGTTTTTGTTTTGTTTTGGTTTTGGTTTTGTTTGTTTGTTTTTTGTTTCTCCATGACAATGAAGAATTAGCAGTCTGACTTCACTGCAGCAGGCTAAAGGGTAGCATCAGATGTAGCAGACAAGCTGAGGAAGGCAGCAGCAAGAGTGCTGAAAAATAAAGTAAGTTTTCTCATAGAATATTAGAAATTAATTGTGTAGCTATAAGTTTGACTGTAACTTGCTTACAGCTTAGCATGAGTGGGTCCTGCTCAAAAATCAGCCTAGGTGAACTGTAAATGAACTCTGTTTTTTAACATGAATGGCTAAGCAGAGGATGAACAAAGACTGGTTATCTACAGATAAGGACTGAGACCCTGGAGGACCCAAGGCTGGCCCAAGCTGTAAGATAAGAGCTGCCCATGTGGGCATGGAGAAGGACTTCAGAGAGGTGTTGGTGGATCCCATAAATTGCTAATGGATCCATAGGGGCAGGGCAAGCGAAGATCTGGTGCACAGACTGGTAAGGGTATAAAGGGTATAAAGAGCATCCGGGTGTGGCAGATGAAGCAAGAAAAGGCAGGGATAGGAACAACAGCACTGGAGGGCATAGCTAGGGGACTTTGCTTTGGAACAGGGTCTATTCCAGAGCAAGGACAGGATCTGGTGAAAAACCAACAACAAGGGCAACAGCAGCAGGCTGAGAGAGCAAGTGGTCTGTTGCCACAAGAATGGGGCAAGGCTTTATAGCCACAAGAATGCATTTCATCAAGAACTTTAAACTGGAGCTTGGATCCCCAAACCTCAAATTTGTCGTTTTTAGCACTTTGTTCTGAACCCTGCAAAGGCTGAAGTGTCTTTCTTGGGTATCTATGAGGCAGCAGACCTATAAAAAAGGTAAGGGACCTCCATTGTTCCCATTTACTCAGGCACCTTAAATAGAAGGATATCCTCTGCTCTAGATCTGAGGATACCACTTTGCTGGGGGCCTTGCTGGAAGTCCCTGTGATATGTATTAGAATATACTTGAGGTTTCACCTTTTAGGCAGAAATATAAAAACATACCCGGAAAAAAAGTATCAAAATTAGGACCTGACTGTTTTTATTTAAAACTAATGAAAAATTAGGCCTAAGAATTGAGTGATTTTTAGATGAAAATCTAATTTCTGTTTGGATATACCACTATATGGTATCATATATCAGGTTCTAACTATACCCAGCAAATTTTAAATTCTCTTCTGCCAAGTGGCTGAGATTTGCATAATTCCCAAAGCACCACAGAACAGTCTGATCTCTGTTCCTCCATATCAGTGATAAAAGCCATAGGCCTCATGAGAAACAGAGTGTGTTCAGGCACTTTAACTAGAGGGGCAAATGGAAGAGTAAAGCATGTGTAACTGATTATTAATTTGTCTTGCTTATGCACATTTTGTGATATCTGGATCCTGACTGGCCCTTGACAAGTAATTCTGACTGCAAGTTAACCCAAAGAGAGAGACATCTTCCCAACACAAAAAAGGATACTGACAGATGACTTCTGGTGCATCTTGTTTAGCAAGTTTTAAGATATCGCTGATACACAGCTGACAAATATGACACATGCCATGTTGCTGCAAACTCTGGAGTATTACTTAAAATTTCTAATGAAGGCAGCTGTAAGCAAAGGTGCTGCTCTGTGCAGGGCAGCTTGAAGCAGAGGTCCTTCTGTCAGTTCTGTTGGGTTGAAAATCATTCCTAGGAATCACAAACCAGGCATTTAAAATTAGTTGATATTTTTTACCACAACTATCTTCAGCTCCCCATGTCCTCATTCCAATGTGGGTAACAATACTATCTTCTAACACAGGGTTGTCATAATGAAGAATTCCATGAACATTTGTGGATAACACAGTTATTAGAGGGGAAAGCATCAGAGAAAAGGCTGTAGGGAAATGGTCTTAATGTACAATTCAAGGTACACTATAATGCATATAGATCACTGCATTTGGAGAGAGGATTGTTAGTAAATGATGCACAAATGATACAGAGGCACTGCACATCCTCCTAAAGAATTAGGAAAGGAAAATCATCACATATGAACATTTAAATTAAACCCTCACTGTAATGCATTTCTGTAAGGAAATGTTATGGGACAAGACTCTTCTGGAACTTCCAAATTCCTTATGACACAGCAACATGCATTTTTAATGCGGGGTTTTGTGAGGCAACATTCTTAGCGAAGATCAGTTTTGACAAGTAACATGAGTCTTGGTTTTGAAAGACAGGTGCCTGCCAAGGAAGGTAGGAGCTTCTCTTGGAATAGAAACTGTAAATCCCCTCCCTCCAAATTATTATAATTTCTAAAATTAAAGGGGCTCTCAGGCAAAGATATGAGTATAGGAATAACAGTTCTTTAGCATGCATAAACAAAATAAAGTAAACCAAAACCCAACAAACTACAACTTAATAGGAAAATTAGAACAAGATGCAGTATTAAACAAAAAAACAAGACCTGACAGTTAGAATAAAACCTGACACCCTGTCAGTCAGGGTGTTGGTAGCAGTCCAGTTTAAATGGTGGCTCCAGTAGTCCTCCTGGAGAGATAGATGGTTCTGTTGAAGCAGAGATGCTGTAGAAGGGCAGAGTTTTCCTCCAATGGTCCAGTGGTGATGTTGAAGGGTCTGGTCCTTCCTCTGGGAATCCAGTGGGAGAGAAGGCTGCTCCTCTGGGAATCTGGTAGAAGGCAGATGCCTGTTCTGTCTAAATGCCCAGATTATATCCAAGTAGGAATGCTTGGCTCCTCCCCCTGGGCAGAGCATCTCACAATGGGCTGATGTCATTCTCTGAGTCATGTGGTGGGTCCTTAATGGCCCATTAAACAGGAATGGCTCCCGGAGGGAGTTATCTATGACTCATGGCCCATTAACAGAAGATAGTCCAGGAGAGGAGGCAAGGAAAACATTGCCCCTCCTGGTTTCAACAGTTCATGAAGATGGAGATAGAATACATACCTTCTGGCATATTTTTACATTGTAACCTAGGACATACGTTTCTGTAGTTCAATTCTGGGAACCAACAAAGATCAAGAGGTCTATACAGCTAACAAAAGCTTGCTTCATAACCAAAAGACATAACTGCAAAAGACTCAAGCTTTCGTTATCACCCTGTTATAACTAGGTCAGAATAAATAAAGCAGTAGATTTAGATTTTAAAGGATAATTATGAATTTAGTATGAATGAAGGCTAGATAATATTACCAGTTTAGAGACGGGTTACTGAAAACCCAAAAAGTGGCTTTTTTCCCTTTCCCAGATGTCCTAGGTTACATATTCCAGAAGGTCTGTATTCTATCTCCATCTTCATGAACTGTTAAAATTAGGAGGGGCAGTGTTTTCCTTACCTCCTCCCCCGGACCATCTCCTCTTAATGGGCCATTAACACCTTGCCCTATGAGTCATAGATAACTACCTCCAGGAGCCATTTGTGTTTAATGGGCCATTGTGAGGACCCACCCCATGACTCATAGAATGACATCAGCCCATTGTGAGAAGCTCTGCCCAGGGGGAGGAGCCAAGCATTCCCACCAGGATATAATCTGGGCATTTAGACAGAACAGGCATCTGCCTTCTACCAGATTCCCAGAGGAGCAGCCTTCTCTCCCACTGGATTCCCAGAGGAAGGACCAGACCCTTCAACATCACCACTGGACCATTGGAAGAAAACTCTGCCCTTCTATAGGATCTCTGCCTCAGCAGAACCATCTATCACTCCAGGACCACTACTGGAGTCACCATTCCAACTGGACTGCTATCAACACCCTGACTGATAGGGTGTCAGGTTGTATTCTAACTGTCAGGGTTTGTTTTTTTGTTTAATACTGCATTTTCTAATTTTCCTATTAGGTTGTAGTTTGTTGAGTTTTTTGTTGTTTGTTTGTTTTAGTTTATTTTGTTTATACATATTAAAGAACTGTTATTCCTATCCTCATAGTTTTTGCCTGATAGCCCCTTTTAATAATTTGGAGGGAGAGGGTTTACATTTTTTATTCCAAGAGAAGCTCCTGCCTTCCTTGGCAGGCACCTGTCTTTCAAAACCAAGACACCAGATTACAAAACTGAGCAGTAAAACAGCATAAAGGTCTCTGTAATGGTAAACATGGCAACAAAGTGCCTAAAGGACACAAGTGTGAAGAAAACACACTCAGAATTAATGAGATCAGGTCAAGTGAAAAAAAAATTAAGATTAGGTGGTCTAGATAAAATAATACAAGGTTTTTCAAATAGCTGTCACCTGGGAGAAATAA
The DNA here is from genome assembly GCA_013400315.1 of Bombycilla garrulus. Lineage (NCBI taxonomy): Eukaryota > Metazoa > Chordata > Aves > Passeriformes > Bombycillidae > Bombycilla > Bombycilla garrulus. The sequence goes on from VXBU01005394.1 coordinate 12,155, forward strand.
AAGGGGTTGTTGAATGGAGAACAAATACAGGTATTTGCTAATAAGCATAAAAATAGTACATTGTGTACTTTTCGGAAACCAAAACAAAGTTTTTGCTGTCAGGCACCCTTGGTTGACACTTTTAATCTACAATAAGGATGGTTTAAAATGCCTTTAGTTTCATAAAAGCTATGAGCACAATTTTATTTTTCACAATCAACTTGGGTAGAAGTAGCGTCATGCCTAACAGGGGGAAAAAAATCTTCTTCATTCCAGGGCAATAAGCATTACAAAGCACATCAGGTTGTCTGGAAAAAAATCAATCCCTAAAGTGGCATGTAAACATGAACAAAGATTGGCAAAAGCTTTCTCCACTGTAAGCAATTTGAAAACAATTGTCACAGAGTCTGATGATGACATTTAAACCATGAAAAAGCCATGCGAGCCTGGGAACAAAACTGAAAGTATTTAGAGGCTTAACTCAAAATCACCATATCTGGGTATTTCTTGAAGAGAAAACTCCACAAACAAAGCAGCATCATGGGAATAGGAATGCACCTCTAAACAATCTGGCTTTGCAATGGCAACATATTTCCAGAACTCCAGTTTTATACCCTGCTTTGGTTTGGATTTTGAATAATCCAAAACTGCCCTAATTTTTTTTTTTCCCAAGAGACTCCAGAGATACAAACATGTCAAGGAGAAAGGGAGGAAACACAAAAGACACAAAATCAGTGTGGGCACATTGAGGTTATATTGCTGTGGTACTAGAGCTGTGGCCGCACTGGCAGTTTTGGAGATTCCGGTGCCACATTCCCCGTCCTGGAGCATGGCTCCCTCTCCACAGTCTTCTCAGGAAACTGCAGGGTATTTCTGTAAAGCAGACCAATAACCCTCTCCGTGAATAACGCTGGGAGCCAGCTCTCAGATTGAGAAATTTGACTCACAAAGCAGATAGACCTAGGTGGTTTGTGTAGTTGCAATGCTTGGAGATAAAACACTTCTGGTACAAAACTTGGCTGTGTGGATGTGAAGGTGTCGTGGATTAAATCCAGCTGGAAATTGAGCACCACAGCTTCTAGCTCAGCCAGTTTCAAACCAACCCTCCCCCTGCCCTTCCCGCTAGTGGAATGGGAAAGAGAATCAAAAGGCTGAGAGGCTGAGATAAGAACAGATTAATAATCGAAAACAAAGTACAAATAAAAAAGGTAAATAACCCCTTGGCCAGTTTGGGTTAGTTGTCACGGCCATGCTCCCTCCCAGTTTCTTTTGTGTACCTTTTCCCCGCTGGAGCATGAGAAAGACACACAGAAACAAAAAAAAAAAGAGCACTAAAGCGCGACTTAGCAAAAATCAAAGCATCAATATATATATATATATATAATCAACATTATCATTCTGAATCAAAAACACAACACTGTACAGGCTACTGAGAAGACATCTATCCCAGCCCAAACCTGGACAGGAACATCTTGACGGAAAGGGAGAGAAGCGTCGCTTAATCAGGCGACTGATGTAACACCATCGCCACAGAAGAACCGGTCACCCTCCGCCTGCAGCAGTTAATCTGCTTTCATGCCTGCTTTCACTGCGCTTCATCACTCCCCCAGGCCCTGGGCAGAGCCCGGAGGCTTAGCTCCGCTGTCGCAGGGCCCTCCTGTTTCCCCCTGCACGGGCACGGAACGCTGCCGCCGGGCTGTTCCTGCGGAGCACGAGCTCGCCTCGGCTCACACAAAGCAGCTGACGTGCGGCCCCGACCCTGCCCGGGGCACCTGCAGCGTTCCGCCGTTACCCCGCTGCCTCCTTCACCTTCCCTTCCCACTCCTCCGTTTCCCTCGCCAGCCCGGCCCGGCGCGGCTCCCCGGCTCCGCGTGGCTCCCCGCCCCCGCCCGGCCCGGAGGCGGGGCGGGCTCCGGGCGGCGTCTCCGCGGAGGGGGCGAGGCGGTTCCTTCCGTC
>VXBU01005394.1:14191-57363 GCA_013400315.1 Bombycilla garrulus
CTCTACGCGCAGAAGTCCCGCATCCAGGACGAGCTGAGCGGCGGTGGCCGGGGCTCGCCGCGCCCGCCGAAGCCTCCCAACCTGGACGCGGCGCTGGCCCTGCTCCGCAAGGAGATGGTGAGCAGAGCGGGCCGGGGCTCGGTGGCGGCGGTGGACGTGGCGAGCGGCGGCGGGAGCGTCCAAGCCTCCCCGGGGCCAGAATGGCACCCCGGCTCCGGCCCCGGGTGGGCGCGGGCGGCCCGGGCCGGCTCAGCCCCTGTCACCCGGCCCGGCTGCCGGTACCTGTACCGGGCCGGTGGAGGCGGGGCTGCTGTGTGTGCGGATGGGGAGCCGCTTACCGCGCCCTGCCGCACCCGCCGGGACCCGGCACCCACGCATAAAGGCTGGCGATGAAAAATACCCCCGTTGACAGCACTGATTCGTGCAGCCCAAGTGGCTGTGAATCGGCGTAGTTTTCTCCAGCACGCTGTTTTGATGCTGTAGCGCGGCGTTGTTATAGCGAAATTCTTCCAGGCGACCTGGCACACCTTTTGATTAAACACTAATTGGGTGTTGGTGCTTTGCTGGTGCAAGCTGCAGCTGTCATGACTAATAATAGCCTAAGCCTTGCGCTCTGAGGATTCTGTAGAATCAGTGCAAGAAAGACAAGGAGCTGCTGGAAAGGGTCCAGCAGAGGGCCACAAAGATAATTAGGGGTCTGGAGTATCTTTCTTATGGAGATAGACTACAGGAGATGGGTCTGTTAATCTAGAGGAAAGAAGACTGAGAAGAAATCTCATTAATATATATAAATATCTGAAAGGTAAGTCTCAAGAGGATGGTGCCAGACTCTTTCCAGTGGTGCCCAGCAACAACATGATGAGCAATGGCCATAAATTGAAACACAAGGAGTTCCACCTCAACAAGAGGAGAAACTTCTTTACATTGAGGATGGCAGAGCACTGTATCAGGCCGCCCAAGGAGCTCGTGGAGTCTGCCTATCTAGAGGCATTCAAAACCCACCTGGACACATTCCTGTGTCACCTGCTCAAGGTGACCCTGCTTTGGCAGGAGGGTTGGACTGGATGATCTCCAGAGGTGTCTTCCAACTCTGATAACTATGTGAAGCATATAAAATATGATATTTCTGAAAATATTCCCAGTTCAAGGCTGTTTTTCTCAAGCTAAAAAGATATTTGAGGACAAGAAGCTTTTTTGAAAGATCCTTCTGTGGATTTAGAAGGACAGCATAGTGTGTCACCACTTAGTCTGCAACCAGTTTTTCAACAGTCAGAGATAATTCTTAAAACTGTATTAGAATTGCCAGTTTGCGTTAAATCTCAGGAAGGATGGGTGTCTATCGACTGTCAGGGCTTTCTTCCGCAATGCTGTAAGAGGAAACAAGGACATATGGTCTTAGTAGTATTAAGCCTTTCCAAAAAAGCAAAGATAAGTCATTAGGCAAGTCTAATCTATTTTTTTCCTAATGGGAAATCAAATTAGATACTTCTCAAAGTCATTTGATAGCTAGACTTCCCCTTTAAAGTTTCATTTAATACTCTATTATCCTTGATGATAATTTGCTAAAATACTTCTGAAGAAAAATACACTTCTTAGCACATCAAAGACTTCCAAGCACCCGGCTCCTTGGTTCCAGATATACTTTTTTTGTGGCCTGTACAAATTGGAGAGACTCTTGTGTACTAATAGGCTGCCTTTCATCAAAAAGATAAAAGCATTTTATTACTCATGATGAACACTCTTTCTTGCAGCAGTTAAAGATATTTTTATTGAGTAATGGGTTTGCTTTAAATTTTCTATAGTGAGTAAGGAAGAAATGCACAGAGCATCTTTCCGTGCATAATCGAGCAAGGTACTGTGTATGTAAATTTTTAAAACTGAAAAAGTGATGAACTTGGGATGCTTTGGAGAGGGAGGGAGGGAGGAAAGGATAGGTCATTTCAGAACTGTAATCATGGGAGACAGAGTTATCACATGGAATTGTGTGCTATAGAGTCAAATTAAGAGTCAAATGCAGCTTGGCTGGCATTAAAAACTATGCTAATGCTATCAGGGTTAGACATTTCTTCAGGCTTTTCTTACCTCAGGGATCATACTTGAAAGTTTTGAAGAGGCTGCATTTTTCTCTGTAGGCTTCTTGTTTGATTGATTGATATTAGTGGCAGCAATAGAAAAATAAGATATTAAACATATCTATTTGGTTTAAAGATCTGTGATATTAATTCTGCTGAGCAGTTTTTCCCCCGAAGTTTGTGTTTGGCAGTCAGTAGGCATGAACATCACAGAAAGTGCTGAAGTCCTTTATGGAGCTGAAACAGAAGAACTGCTAGTGAAAATGCTCCCACTTTCCTCGGGAGACAGTCACCTGTCTCCAGGTTGACATTTTTGGCTCAACCCACTCCTTATTGCTTTTTGAGCAGATCTGGACTGCAGTCTTGTCCCTCAAACATTTAGCTCTCATGCAGGTCTGCCAGGTGGATCTCATGCTTTTATGTCACAGTGTTAAGTCTAACTTCACAGCATCTTTTCTTACCTGAGGTGAGCAGTTTGGTGAATGTATTTTTTCCTCCTCACTTTCAGAAAGAGCTGCTGGTAGGATAGTTCAGCCATGTCAAAATAAGATCTTCATGCTAGCTTCTTGTGGTTTTCTTGTGTGCTGAATGTATTGTCCTGAGAATTAAAAAGCATAAGGAGAGGTAAGAGTTCTCATTCTGAGTAAAATATAGCCTGGTGTGCAGGTTACAGTGAAGGCTGCTAACTTTATTTATTTATTTATTTATTTATTTATTTATTTATTTATTTATTTATTTATTTCCTCTTGATGTGAGTTGTGGCAAAAATGTTTTATTTGGTGGAACTGAGGCTCGCTAGGAAGAGTCTGTTGGCTTAACACTTCCTTGAAAAATATGGCTGGATTGGCTGTCTCTCTAGAATCTCTAATTGGGTACTGGTTTAAATTTGCTGCAAGACAAAACCTAGTTTTAATTTGATCTGACTTGGATAGGTGACAATGTCAAGTGAACTCTCCATTTTGTTACCAGAGAGGGAGACTGAATGAAGTTAAATGACTAGCTTTATTTCACTTTGCGGTGCAACATGCTGGTTTTCTACCTGATTTAAAGACACAGTCTTTTTTTTAATAGCTCTTCAAATCTTTAATTCACTCTGGAACTAATATTTGAGAAGGTTAAGGACCAAACTATCAGGTGCTTAATTATAATCAAGCCTGTGCTTGAGTGGCACATGAAAATACTTCGAAGATTTGCAAGATACGACATTTGTCCTTGTGTCATTTCTGCTTTAGTTTTGCTGCCTGAAAGTAGTGTGCTATATTGTGCTAGACATATCTGTCTTTGTCAGATGCCTATGTATGTCAATATAGAAAAGAAAATTAGGGTAGAAATACTTAGCTAGGAAGTGGGAAAAGGAGTCAGAGTCCCATTTAAAACTTCTACTCCAGGCCATTTCAAGCAAAAACAGAGTGCCCGTGATGGTGTGAGAGAAAGATGTTTGAAAGACACTCAGTGTTTCTGGAAAAATATCTGCCTTGCATAATGAGGAATGTAGACTTTATGAATTTATCTGCCATGGTTTTGATAGCAGTGAACTGTTTATTGGAAGTTAAGCACACCATTGTAATACAACATTTTGATTAACACTTTGCATTTGTTGTCTACTATTGCATTCTGTTGTTCCTTGTTCTTTAGTCCAGTTTATCCCGTGGGGCATCTGTCACCTTAGAAAATTAATTTTACTTCCACCTTAACTGTTCAAGGTGGAAAGAAGCTTAAACCTCCTGTTTAGCAACAAAAGATATATAGCATTATATTGCCATAGAAAGACAATTGTAGTAATGATTGTTTGACTTGTTCCCCCTTCAGGTTGGCCTTCGGCAGCTGGATATGTCACTGCTGTGTCAACTCTACTCCCTGTATGAATCCATTCAAGAATACAAAGGTGCCTGCCAAGCTGACTCTAACGCAGACTGCTCGTATGCCCTGGAAAATGGTTTTTTTGATGAAGAGGAGGAATACTTCTAGAAGCAGGAAGATTCCCCTTGAGGTTTACTGAAATGAGGTTCTTTTGCCATTCTCTCCCTGTAACAAACCTCAACAAGAACAACTGAAATTTGTGTGGATCCCTCTTCCTGAGGAGGAACACCCAGCTGCCCTGGGTTGTGTTAAATTCTCTTATTTTAACAGTCTGTCAGTACAAGTTAGTCATGCAAATACCACTTGAGCAAAGTGGTGTACTTAAACTTTTGAAGAGTCCTCAGGACATGCTTGACAAGAGTTTTCAATTTAATTTGGAAGGTGGATGTTTTCATCTTACAAACGTTGGTAGCTTATAACTGGAATTTTAATCGTAGAAGATAGCAGCAACTTCCTGGGTTGTAATAACTTCATAAGGGGAGAGGGAAGCCTCCGTTGTGGCATAAATAGCTCTAGGTGATTTTTTGAGAGGGGTCAGTGGCATTGATAAATGCATTTTGAACAGGCATCTGGATCCACGCACATCCTCAGCACTACTAAGGTAGTTCTGCTCTTACCGGCTGCATCCAGTTTTGTACTGGGTGAATTGTTTACACAGTTTATTTTTTTTTTCTCCTTAAGCTAATTTATTCCTAGCTTACAAGCTGTACATGTGATAGTGAATGTTATCAGCAGGGGTTTTTTTTTCTGTTGATCTAATTCACTTTCTTGGTACTGCCACTTGACATTAACTTTTATACTCTTCTCTGGATTTCTTGCATTGGTGTAGCTCTTTGACCTGCTAAACGCTGCTCTGAAATGGTTTGCTTAGCTTTTACTGCGCTGCATAGTAAAAGCACTTTTTCAAACATAGTCTGTCTGCCACTATGTGGTTTGGAATAACATGAACTCATGTGCAAGTGTTCTTGATCATATGAAGAATAAGGAAACCTCTCATATGACACAATGGGACAAATTGCAATATTTTATACTGGGTGAACTTTGTTGCTGTAAGATAGATGACAGCTCTTTTTAAAAATGCAAAATAAATTTTTTGAGCACATACTTTGCATATGTTAAAACTTTTTATACTAACTTGTTCTTTGAATTATAACTTATTTTTTTGTTTTCAGAACTTACTGAAGCATTTGGTTAGGTTTTTATTAATTCATAGTGTGAAATGTTTAATCAGCTGAGAGTTGCCAACTAGCTGAGTTTTCACCCTTCTCTATTTTAAGTAAAGTCAACTCCCAATCTGATTTTCGTTTCTTAAATTTAATTCTGAAGATTGTGGTAAAGCACAGTGCATGAATCTTGACACAAGGTAATAATTAAGGGCTTAAACCTCAAAGGGTTTTTGCACGGTTCATGTCTGGCATGCATGCAGTTTGCAGAAAGAATTTGAGATCACATTCTGGGGTAGCTCCTCTGTTAGTTTTTAACTAAGGCTAGGATGTTTCAGTGATAAAAGCCAACTTCCAGGACACATTCCCTCTAAAACTGGCTTATTTTAGTGGAATTCAAAGGCCACAAGAGTAAAGACTGTGCTGTAATTGTGTATGTGTATAACTTCTTAAACTAGTGTGTGGCAGTGGTTGGATATTTTTTTAATGTTAATTCTGGTCTAATGGCTTCACTCACCCAAACTAAACTGAATGATAAGGAAAACACAGACAATTCAGGTAGTTACATTTGTACTTAAAAGTTGTATGCCTATGTGTGTATACATGTATAAATATATATACACACACATATTTACATGCAACTTTATGCTTTGACTTAAGAATGTATAAGCTTTTAGTATAATTTGCTGTGCTTTTAGTATTTACACAAGGCTTTTTCTAGTCTGTTGAAGTACTGCTATTTTCTTGCTCTTTCCCCAAAAATAAAAAGCATGAGGTTTAGCATAACTTTTTAATGTTGTGTGTATTTTAATTTACCTTTTCAGTGAATACAAGCCCTACTGCCTTCCCAACCCTCCCATGAGAAAACCAGGACTAGTCATCACCCTGAAGAAAGCAATTTTTAAATTACATTGGACAAAGTTTCACCTTACATCTATTTGGAATGGAATTTCCTACTTCTCTGTCTTAACTGGGTTTCACTTGGTTTTGAATTCAGGAGGACATCCTGTTTCTACTACTAAAAAAACCCAATGATTTTGTTTTACAGATCTTTAGACAGTGCCATTCCTTAATAGTCTCAGTGGTGAGAATGGACTTGAGCAAAATTCACAGTACTTTCTCTTACATAAATTAAAAAGCAAAATTATTTATGTTTCTAATCACGCTCGTGATTTGGACAACATGGAATGTTTGGCTGGTTTTCCCTGTACCAAGGGAAGGATAAAAGTCCTAAAGCCTCATTCCACAAAATTTGGACTGAAAACCAGGTTGGATTATAAGGACTTAGTAAGTTTTCAGCACCCTGTTCCTTTTAATAACACCATCTTGCGTGGGAGAGAAGGAAAACTCAAATGCCATAAGGGCTGTCTAGCCAGATGAAGGTTTTAAACAGAAGAAATTTGTTATTAAGTCAATAAGCAGTTGTCCCAGATGCTGATTTCTGTGCCTGATGTTGCAGTTGTGAGCAGTATCTCTTTACCACATTATAGCAGCACAAAGAAGGGAAATTGCTCTGAAAGAGAGGTGCTTGATAGGAAAGTGTAGCTTAAATACCAAGTAGCTGCTACAGGCAGCTTCAAGTCCGAGTTTGGTGTGCACACAATGGAACAGAGTCACGTTACTACAAAAGTTTCCTACCCTGATCCAAACCACATCCCAACACAGCTTTCCCGTTTTGACTCAATAACTCCAGTTCATCTTAACTCCTAAGTTTTTAAGGGTACCTTTTAAGGATATAATGAAATAAACTCTTGGAAACTTCTATACCCCTGAACACTGCAGAACTTTTCCAGTCCCCTATAGCACAATAATGAGCAGGCCCAGGAAAAGACAGGTTTAAAAGGAAACAAGAACAGTCAGGCTCCTGCTGCCCAGAGGTGGAAACCTCTGAGTACACCAGTTCAGAAGGCAATCTACCCTGGGTAACTTCACTGGCCTTTCTCCAACAGGCCTATAAATGTGGTAAAGCAGTTAGAAATAATTGTTAGTTCTCCACTAGCTGTACTTGAAGTTTTATTTTCACTTCAACAGCATATCATTCCATTGCTATGACAACTGCAGGGTTATACTGTCATAATTACATTACAGTTTAGTTTTCTGGAAATTTACCTAGTCTACAAAAAGAAGAGTCTGGAAGGAGTGCCAAAAAGTAATAGTGGCTGATACCATGACTGATACAACAGATGAGCATTTAGGTTCAGCTTCAGCTCCTGGTGAAGTCACTGCCAGTGCTATTGACTTTAATGCAGATTGACTTCAAAGCAGGGATCTTTCCCTAAAACCACAATTGCCGTTTATTATTTCCAAGACTGTGGAATAGCTGCATAGTAAGATACAGGAAATATTCAAATACACACTACAAATGTATTACTAAAAGGTACTGCTTTAATGCACTGAAATGCAGTAGGCAATCATTAGAATAACTTGTAAAAAGCATGAGTGTTGCTTCAAAAAAAGTTTTCTGATAAAGGTGGGCCAAAACTGCACTCAATTTATGCATAGTTTAGATGCTTGCTAAACTTGAGACTTTAGTACAATATTTGGTGTAGTCATGAAATTGGAAGACTAAGAGAAGAATTAGGCAAAAGTTATAGTGTTTGTAATTAATTTAGTTCCTAATCATAGATAACCAAATAATTTTATGTAGTTTATAAAATAAGTTGATTTTTTAAAATTTATGTTTATAATTTCTTGTAAATAAGACAGTTTGAAAAATTGTAAGTGCAATGAAGATAGTAGCAAATCCCCCACAGTGTTTATGATTGATCCACTTAGTACTTATTTCAAGCCTAAGGTTTTGTGTCACATTTAGCCTTCATCCTAAGGAAACAAAGCGTATGCAGTAAATCTGTCCAGGCATTTTCTGTCAGTCTGCTTGCTGTAAACTATATCTGATAGGATGGAAGTTGCAAGGTTGCTCTGTTCTTAGAAACCTTGTAAGAATTTGGAGCTGGAGGATGAGAGGGACTTAACTGCTCCTTCCTTGGACAGAATCACAGGTATAATTCCCCTTTTAGTTTCTGTTTGGCCACCCGCTTGCCAGAGGGCAAAAGCTGGGTGATCACACAGCTGCTGGCAGCTCTGCAGTAGCTGGGGCACTGCACTACTGAGTGCTGGTGGGGCATATGGGGAGGAGGTGAGTCTCAGCACGTTTTTTAGAGAGTGAGGATGAAAACTGCAGATACATCAAGGGGCCCTGGGAAAACCCCAGGTGCTGCCTTCAGGACTCAGTGGGATGCTGGAAGGGAAGAGCAGTGGGGAGGAATGTTACAGTTTCTGGAGGTGGGAGCTTGGCACAGTTTGGAAGGGGATGCTGAGGTCCTGGGATAAGAGTTCCTTAAAATCCCATGTTTGCTGCTGACACCTTGGGGCATTTTTTCATGTCCTTTTTTTGACCTCTTTTAGGAGCTGGGATTACACTACTTGTCATGTATTTTTAACATGACAGTCATTTGTTGCAGGTACACAGTTGCTTAACTGGAAAGAACATGTTTTCTTTGACTTTATTTAGCTGCCTAGCTAAAGTCATCCGTTTTCCTTGAGGAATTAGATTGCTCTGAGGGCAAAGGAAACTAATTCCCCCACTCGGCTATTCAGCTGGCTGCTGGGGAGGAATGTGAAATGGAAGGATTAATCAGGTATGTGCCAAATGGAACCCTAACATCAGGTCTTTTCTCTAATGTACAGTTCCGTGACCTTCAGCCACTTTGAAAGAATTTACTCTGTTTTTGTGATGGCTGCCTCTACAGGATACATTACCACAGATTCATATTCCTTTTCATATACTACATAATTTTCTCAGAAAACAACTCCTCAGAAGTACATGTTTCCATCCATTGTCTTGGGCTTATTTGAAGTTACTCCATTTAACTCTGGGCAGCGCTGCATGACCTAAGGAAATAATTGTTTGTTTTCTTAGCAAAGTAGTTTAAAGATCTCTCTTATTTGCAAAGCCATCTTCTATTGATTTTAACATTTTCTGTGAGTTTCCAAGCTTCCTATGTGGTAAAGCCTTTTAACTGCTTATCGTATGATCCTGGCCACTCCAACTCTACAGGTAGCTTTAAAAACACCCAGGGTCTGCTGTGAAGTCTAGGTTCTGCCATGGCTGAAAGATCCTGTGCAGAGGGATGCACTCTCCTGAGCTGAGGTGGTCCAGAAGAGCCGAGGTGGCCCCACAGAACCCAGATGTGCTCTAGGGATTAAAGCCTAGGCTGGATATGTGCTGGGCTGGCACCTGCAGCTTGTGGGGCATTAGCAAGGGGTTCTCACCGAGATGACTCACTCAGCAGTGAGTTTGGCTATTTGGTTTTAAATGGCAGAGGAACTTTGGAGGGGATGAATATTCACTGCAAAAGTCTATTTTCCTTAGTGGTTTCGCCCCTTTATTTTATATGTTCTATTCACAAAACCTAATTAAATTAATTTGGAAACAACCAGCCCTAAGTAATGAAGCCCACATCTGATTTCAGAGGAATGTGCTTTTAGCAGTAGAATTTACATTTTTCAGATAAGATCGGTATGCAAATTAAAAAGACAAAGCCATCTGCTACTGAAACACACAGACTTGTGACTATTTTGCCTCTTCTCTGAACTTTTGCCACAGATTTTAAATGTACTTGTGCTGAAACTTTATTAAGATAATGTCTTCAGATAATGTAATCTTTTAGAATTACTCAGTTCAATATAAGAGGAGAAATCCCATGCAAATAATGGATTGTTAGAATTCAGTGGCCGAAGCAGACTGTTTGGAATTGTTAGCATATAGAGAGTTCAGTTATGTGTCAAACCACTGCCTTAAATTCATGTTAGCAGTTCAATTCTCCTTGCAGTGCTAACTACTCACTTTCAGAAATCACAAGCATATCTTCCACAGATCAGAAATGTCCCTGTGATTATTTGGCTAGACGCATGAGTAAGAGTTTGTGAGCTCCTTTTGGCTCAGGATACCAGGCACTATCACAAACAATAAAGTTGCCTGTCTGAGCCCCACCAGCTCTTGCTTAAACTCTTCTGACTCATCAAACAGCAGAATCTTTTAAATTTACAAGCAGGCAGTGTAATAAGGTCGTTACTTCAGTTATGAAAGCACCTGGATGACAGGGACAGTACATTTTGTTGATTTATTTTATCTCAACCATTTACAGTATCTTTGGTTACCTGAATCTTGATTTTAACAAAGCACTAATTACTTGTACTGATAGGCCTCATGGGTACTGAAAAATTCAAACATCACATGCACAAGTGAGCTAACAATTGAAGTTTTAAACAGGTAAAGTATAAGCTTAAACAGGACCACATTTTAAACTGTTCCATTTCTCTTAAAAACATCAAAGGCTTTTTGGTATTGTGGAATAAAATTACTTCTTATATACTACGTTGCACTAAAGGTAAATTACGACTGAAATATTTATATAGTTTGGTAAAGGGGAAGGATATTTTACCAGAATCAGCTGAAAAAAACCCAGTATATCAAATCAGAGAGAAAACTAATTTCTCATAGCATTAGAATAGCAAAGCTCTGTTAGCATTTGACCTTTATGAACACAGCATGTCTATATTCTTTCCAAGGGTCTTGATATTCCTTTTTCTTCTTTTATTGTACAAATCATATACAATCTTGACTTGTATCTTTAAAATATCCTTGCTCTTTCTGACTGATACTTAGTCATGATGCTCAAGTTGCAAAAGCATTTCCTTAGATACTTTGCATCATACATATAACCTGTAGATAGAATGGAATATATAGTACCTATTCAATGTATAATTTCTGTGCATTTTTAGAAGAGGAAAGAAATTTATGAACAGACTTCTAGTGTATTTTTGGAGATCATCATTGCACAGTTGCTTACAGACAAGATTAACCCTTAAGGATAAATGAGAGAAGTAAAACATCGCAGTAATCTCTGTGGGGAAGGAGGAATTCTGTTTTTTGTCTATCTTTTATCCTGTCTCATGTTCTTTCTTACAGGGTTTGCTTGACATCTGCGTTCTCGTATGTAAATAGGTTTGTCTTGTCTCCAGTGCTTTGTGTGGTCACACAATAGGACTTTTTTCACTTAGCACTAGCCAGTCATTCAAAAAGTCCCTTTTGTTTTTGTTGCAAATGCAGGACTGTTTGAGGCTTTCAATGTTCCTTCTTCTCATAGAGAATAATACTCTTTTCTGTGCTTTTGAATGCAGGTACATCAATCCGTGTTATAGAAGCCAAGCATATCTTGTTATTACTGCAGGCATTTATTTGTATAAGCATCTGTGAAAAAGTGTGCCCACTAATGAAAATTTACACTACAATTTCTTTTGCAAATTAGGAGGAAGTTTGTACGGATGCATTTATTCTTCAGGAATAGAGAACTCAATGCACCATGCCCATTCTCTCATTCTCTGAATTACTTTCATTTGTAGGCACTGACTGCATTTTTGTCTCAGCTAAATGATGTGTTAGTCAGTGCCCATCTCCTTACAAACAGTCTGTAGTAGATCCAAAGAGGTGCAGGCTGCCTTGTTCATTTAAAATTAAATCTTTAATGCTTTGTGGTCTTGCAGCCAAGGAATTTGATGGATTTTCATGTCACTGGTTTGGCAAGGCTAAGCAGGGGGTAGCGGAATAGGAAGCAAGCAATCTGGAGAATAAAACTGAAGGACAGAAACTTTCTAAAAGACCAAGTCACCATCTTCACAATGAATTCCTCAAGTAAAATCTTGTATTTTCACAAAATTGCTTGAATAAATGATCATATTGCTTGAATAAATGATCATAGTTGAAAAACACCTGGGCATCCAACAGCCACTACACACAGTAGGAGGTGATGAGTCTCCTAATTTAGGAAAGGCAGCTTAGGTTTGGTGTCTGAGAGCCAGAATCTCTGCCTGCCAGGGAGAACATCTGTCCGGAGTGCCTATCCATCCCAGCAGCTGGCGGAAGAACCAGATGACCTCTGAGATCACTTCTAGCCCTGTCTGATTCTGTAAAAACAAAACTGTTCCCAAAGGGGTGGCAGAGGCAGCTGCCTGCCCAGGACAAAGAACTGAGCCTTCAGGAGCAGCTGCTGCAAGGAGTTTAGAGGAGACAGCACTTTCCAATATAATTGCATGAAATGACAGATGGCACCTTCCACCCTGCCATTAGTGAGGAAAGATCTGTGCACAAGAGCTTCCTGTTTTGCCATCCTCTATTAGGTTGTGTTGGAGAGGATTAAAAACACCTCTCTGAACTTTTAGTCAAAGTGCTTGTGCAGCTGAATTAGATTAGAATCACCATGCTGGCATTTTGTTACATAAAAGTAGCTGAGTAACAATGAGAGAAGGGAGAAGTGATCTCTACATGCCTCTGATAGTTTTATGACACATTACTTTTTTTTTAAAACTGATACAATCTGCTCTGTTGCATAATACTCAAATCATTGTGGGAGGAAGGAACCTTTCTTGCTGGTGGCCTTTTCTTTCAGTGTAGGACCTTTAAACAGACAGAAGCTGCACCATTTCATACATAGATAAGGCAGAAAATGCACAGGCTGTAGGAACAGAGTTGACCTTCCCTTCCATCTACACACATACACACACACACACATGCCATTTACATAAATTGTGCAATTCAGTTGAGCAGAAAACTATTTTAGGGAAAAATCCACTGAAAGAAGTGCAAAATGCATATTAAAAGATGAGAGTTTTAGTACAAACTAAGTCTTGTCATGTGGTTGTGTAAATAAATAAATACCTGCCATTGTGTTCGTCCAAAGTTAATCTGCTTCTCTAAAGAGAAGGGTTCAAATAATGTCCACAATTCCTGAAAAAAATTCTTCATGTATCATCAGTGGTTTATTTTCATTGTGCTCTTGCTGTGCAACCCATCTGCCATTTTCATGCTCCTAAGAAGGATAAATGTCCTTAGAGGGAAACAGATTTCTGCTTTGGACGAATTTATAAGGTGTATGCTCAATGTGATACATTCAATTTTGGTCCCTATCCTGCAAAATGCAACACTTTTTTTTCTGGTGCTGATGTATGGCATGTTATTATCCAGTGGATGTTCTCAATGGGAAATGTTTTCTTCCTAGTTATTACTACACTTCTGTTGGCTTTTGATTTGCAGTGATCAAAAGAAAACTGTAGCCCTACTGAGAGAAAGAGGGACTATCTCTACTGTAACCAAGACATGATACATATGTGGCTTTGATGGTTAGAACCAAAGCTTTATTCTGGAAGTAAGGTGAGAGACCAAAGAAAGGATCAAATTTAAGGAGTGATGCATGTATGAGAGCATCAGATGGGCTGCAACTTGCCTGGCAGGGAATCACTATAAAGGTGACACCCACAGATGCTTTACAGAGTGAATAAGCAGTTCTGAGGAAGGAGTGTGTCTTGGTTTTGAAAGACAGGTGCCTGCTAAGGAAGGCAGGAGCTTCTCTTGGAATAGAAAATGTAAACTCTCTCCCTCCAAATTATTAAAAGGGGCTCTCAGGCAAAAAAATATGAGGATAGGAATAACAGTTCTTTAATATGTATAAACAAAATAAACTAAAACAAACAAACAACAAAAAACCCAACAAACTACAACCTAATAGGAAAATTAGAAAATGCAGTATTAAACAAAAAAACAAACCCTGACAGTTAGAATACAACCTGACACCCTATCAGTCAGGGTGTTGGCAGCAGTCCAGTTGGAATGGTGGCTCCAGTAGTGCTCCTGGAGTGATAGATAGTTCTGCTAGGGCAGAAATCTTATAGAAGGGCAGAATTTTCTTCTAATAATTCAGTGGTGATGTTGAAGGGTCTGGTCCTTCCTCTGAGAAATCTAGTAGGAGAGAAGGCTGCTCTTCTGGGAATTTAGTAGAAGGCAGATGCCTGTTCTGTCTAAATGCCCAGATTATATCCCGATGGGAATGCTTGGCTCCTCCCCCTGGGCAGAGCTTCTCACAATGGGCTGATGTCATTCTCTGAGTCATGTGGTGGGTCCTCACAATGGCCCATTAAACACAAATGGCTCCCGGAGGGAGTTATCTATGACTCATAAGGCAAGGTGTTAATGGCCCATTAACAGGAGATGGTCTGGGGAAGGAGGTAAGGAAAATACTGCCCCTCCTGATTTTAACAGTTCATAAAAATAGAGATAGAATATAGACCTTCTGAAATATGTTACATTGCAACTTAAGACAGAGTGCAAGGTGAGTAGAAGTGCTTCTATGTTGTTGAGGTTTCGTTTTCTTGTTTAAATCTGTGCAATGTTATTGAATTTGTTTACTGAAAAGATAACAGTTTTTAAGAAATGTTTTTCTGCAAAATGTACTATTGTTTTCTACTTTAATGTCTCCAACTGTCAAATAAAGTACCTTATTTTGTCTTTTAGATAGCTGAAAGTAAGATCAGCTAATGTGCCAGTTCCCTTTGATCCAAGTTTTTAAACTAATTTCAGATTTATTTTGGCACACAACTGTGATCACATACAGCCTGACACAGCCTTAGAGGCCTGCAGGTCTTCCCAGGGTTGGCCTAGGGAGGTTGCAGAGGCCTGAGGAAAGCAACTTTTCTCAGGCTGTGTTGAGTGAGAAAACTTCTGAAGGAGTGCAGAGAGCTCAGGAAAATAAATAATTTCTCATGATACTGTGCGAGAAAAATGCCAGGAATGAAAAATAAGATGTGCACCTGCAAGTCTATGTGATGTTTCTCTTTCAGAGGATTGTTTCCTTTCTCTCACCAATCAATCTTTGTTTTTCTTTACTTGACCAATGTGGTTTCACCTTGCGATCCTTTCTATAAAAAGCTCTCTTCAATAAACAGGTTTTCCTGATTCACCTAGCTGTTGTATTGGAGTAATTTCATGTTGCTGTGGACTCAACAGTGACACACAACAGCTGTAATAACTTCAAAATAATAATAAGGGATTAGTGATTTGCTGTATATACCCTTAAAAGTCTTCAGATGTATACATTCCAGAACTGCATGCCAGCAAGGGTCAGAATTAAAGCTCCCCTTAGTATAACAAAGAATTTAAACATGTCACCTTTAATATTCACATTCTCTGGCTCCTGGCATGTCTGTTTCATATCTGACATTCATGGTGTTGACTGACTCCTAACAACCTACAGCTGAAAGGACTTAATGCTTTTCATCTTTCTAAGCAGACACGAATACATTAATCCTCCCCCAAATCCTGTGATGGTGGAGATACAATTATTTCACGGAGCCCCATATATGACTTGCTCAAGGTCTTAGAGCCAGGATTAGGATTCAGGTCTTAATTCAGGTCCCCAGTTCTGCGCTCAAAGAGCCATGGCATGCACTTCTGTGCAGCAAAACAGTTTTTTTGCCTAGAAAATGTCCTCAGAATTACAGAGGGAGATTGTAAGATATCAAGGGGATCATCTGGACTTATTTCAGCAGATGCCAGCACCTGTAAAAAAATCTCAAATTCACACTCTTATACTCCTATATAAAGTAATTTAAATCACATTTTTACCCAGGGGGAAAAACCCAAACAAACTCAAACGCTATCTATTATTCTAATGAATAGCAATTAAAAATCATTAGCACTATTCCCTAATTGCTTTGCAGACCCGTCATTCATCTACACAGAGCTCAAAAAAAGCTTTACAAATTTAGGACAGCAGACATCATGTTTAGGAAAAAGATTTTATGAAGCTCCTTATGTTCATATCTTCTCTCTTGCCACCTCAGTAATACACTAAGCATTAGTGGAAAGACTAAGAAGGCCAGAACAGCTAAAAGGCAGGAGAGAAAATGGGAATCTTTTTGTATACAGCTTCCTGCAAATTTTAACTGCAGAAACCTGCATTTCAAATTAATTCATAAACAAAAATCCTATTGATTTTTAGCAGAGGAATGCATTCATTCTCTCTCTTGCCACATAAATTTTTGCAGAGCTCAACAAGACTCAGAATAATGCCAGCTTGTGGGACTATTTAGGTTTTTAAGAGATGTCATCCTGCAGTTACTATGAGGAGAAGGCAGAAGTGCTTAATGCCTCCTTTGCCTCAGTCTTTAGAGGGAAGACAGTTTATCCTCAGGACAGCTGTCCTCTTGGGTTGGTAGTTGGTGCCAGAGAGCAGAATGGTGCCCATGTTATCCAAGAGGAGGCAGTTAGACAACTGCTGAGCTGCTTGGATATTCATAAATCTAAGGGATCTATCCCAGGGTGATGAGGGAGCTGCCAGATGAGCTTGTGAAGCCACTCTCTGTCATCTACCAAACAGTCCTGGCTCACTGCTGAGGTTCCAGATTACTGGAAGCTGGCCAATGTGACACCCATTCACAAAAAAGTGTGGGAAGGAGGATCTTGGTAATTATAGATCAGTTACCCTGACCTCCCTACCCAGTAAGATTATGGAATAGTTTATAGTGAGTGCCATCACACAGCACTTACAGGATGGCCAGGGTATCAGACCCAGCCAGCATGGGTTTATGAGGGAAAAGTCATGTTTGACCAATCTGATCTCCTTTTATGACCAAGTGACCCATCTGTTGGAGGCAGGAAAGGCTATGGATGTTGTGTACCTGAACTTCACAAGGCCTTTGACACCATGTTCCACAGCATAGTCCTGGAAAAGCTGGCAGCCTATGGCTTAGATAGGAGCACTCTTTGCTGAGTTAAGAACTGGCTGGATGGCCAGGCCCAGAGAGTGGTGGTGAATGGTGCTGCATCCAGCTGGGGCCAGTCACCAGTGATGTCCCTCAGGGATGTGTGCCAGGGTTTGTTCAGTATCTTTGCTGATGACATGTATGAGGGTATCGAGTCTTTCATTAGTAAATTTGCAGATGACACTAAGCTGAGGTTGTGTGTTGATCTATTGGAAGGGAGAAGGGCTCTGCAGAGGGATTTGGAGTGGTTGGTTGGATGGATGGGGAGAGCCCAATAAGGTGAAGTTTAATGAGTCCAAGTGCCAAGGCCTGCATTTTAGCCACAACAACTCCCTGCAGCATTATAGGCTGGGGACGGTGTGGCCAGACAGTGCCCAGGTGGAAAGGGACCTGAGGGTACTGGTCAACAGCTGGCTGGATATGAGCCAGCAGTGTGCCCTGGTGGCCAATAAGGCCAACAGCAGCCTGGCCTGTATCAGAAACAGTGTGGCCAGCAGGAACAGGGAGGTCATTCTGCCCCTGTACTCGGCACTGGTGAGGCCACACCTTGAGTGCTGTTTCCAGTTCTGGCCCCTCATTTTAGGAAGGACGTTGAGACACTGGAGCGCATCCAGAGGAGGGCAACAAGGCTGGTGAGGGGCTTGGAACACAAGCCCTGTGAGGAATGACTGAGGGAGCTGGGGTTGTGTAGTCTGAAGAAAAGGAGACTCAGGGGTGACCTTATCACTCTCTACAACTCCCTGAAGGGTGGCTGTAGTCAGGTGGGGGTTGGTGTCTTTCTCCAGGCAGCAACTGACAGAACCAAGGGACACAGTCTGAAGCTGCACCAAGGGAAATACAGGTTGGATATTAGGAAAAAGTTTTTACAGAAAGAGTGATAAAGTATTGGAATGGTCTGCCTGGGGAGGTGATGGAGTCACCATCCCTGGATGTGTTTAAAAAAAGACTAGCCATGGCACTCGGTGCCATGGTTTAGTTGAGGTGTTAGGATATGGGTTGGACTTAATGATCTTGAAGGTCTCTTCCAACCTAGTGATTAATAATAATAAAATAATTTGTATTTTATAGCTTTCGTGATTGTATCTTGAATTGACCTTGATACCAAGTCACCAAAACAAATATTTTGTGACCCGTTTTTCACCACTAATTTCATTCACACATTTCTCCAAACTGGAGGTGGATGTTCACTTCTAAAAGCTTGAATTTGTGCTTAAAAAAAAAAAAATTAATCAAAGAACACATATGTAAGACTATTTGTGTGTTCCTTCCAGTTTTGAACTTAACAGAGGTTTCCCTATCAACAGAGTTTTCCTTATCAACTCCAGATGGCATTGCAGGGCTTAACACCACCCTGCTGGGGAAGGCTCAAGGAATGCAAAAGCAGACAAGCCCCTGAGAAACAAGGGCCTGCTTGTTTTATGAGAAATCAGCTAATAGTTTTGCAGTACAGTTGTCCTACTTTACTTTCAGTTTGGTGAAGCCTGGGGTAACAAATGGCAGCTTATATACCTCTGAGACAGGACTTGTGTGGAAGAAAGGGCTCCCTTGTTCATATGTGCAGGAGGTCACAAGGGTATTAGCCCTTGCCTGCACCAGCAAAGCCTAATTCAGAACACACTAATGCAGAATGAAGGGAGAAGCACTGCTGTTGCACAGCTCTTTCTATTCAGTGACTAATTCTATTGCTGTACAATTGGTAATTTGCCTTATAAAAGTGTATTTTCAAGGCTGTAGCGCAAACCATTGAAGTAATGAGGTTACTGGTATATTTTCTAGGGAAACCCATGTTGCATTGTAGCGCCTCCTACAGGCAGAGTGCCAAGACCAAGAAAGGTGAAGCTGTCTTTGTCCCCCTTAAAAGGTAAGAGGCCAGGCATTCTTTCCCAATTTGGAAAGGTTCTGAACCGGGACACTTCATGGGACTCCCGGGACATCACACCACCCCCGGAGCTGCCGGGATTGAACGACTGCTAGAGCCCCGCCTAAACCATAATAAGCCCTACTTGAAGAAACCTCGTGGCATTTTGGGGGTGTTGTATAGCAGAGACATGGACCTCCAGTCTCTGGCTCGGCTTTTACTCTTTAGACAGTTTGTTATACACCACCCGAGGCATCTTTTCCCACTCTTTTTAAGCCATGGGTATTTGTAAGACAAAAAACCCAAATGGCGAAGGGACTTCTGAGAACTCATAACACCTGGCTCAAGGAGAAATCCCATCAAACCCATAGACTTTACTGCTTGGAAGACATCTTTTGCTATGTTGTGTTGTCACTTAGACTATTACAAAAATGTCTGCAATAAATACTATTCTTCTTTAATGTTCATAATTTGTAAACTTGGGAGTAGGATGTTTTTATATTTGCTTAATGGTACACTCATAAATATCTACCCTGCATATTTTTCTTAAGATGCTATTTCCTTAATTTTTGTTCCCATCTTAATTTTGTAGAAGTCTGCCAGATTCCTACCTTCTCTTTTAAGCCTCCTTACCTTTTACTGTAATTCACCGATTTTGCATACAGTACTTTCTAAATACTTGCTACGTGACCTATAGACCCATAGAAGTTCCCAGCTCCCACTGAGCAATCACTGAGCCATTGCTCAATCCAAGTCTCAATAACAGCCCTGGTTCTTCTGTGCATTTCATGCAAGAGAACTCTGAAATTGCTCCATAGGCCACAATACCCCTTCTGATTCTCAGCAAAACACAAGGAGTTTCTATAGGTTCACTTGCAGGCTGCTGTATTTTTAACTCAAATAAATCCTCTCCTATAAGTTAATGAAACAAATGATGATACATATTTGCCATCCATCTTCCAGCACAGGTAACTGTTTCACTACAAAACATTTATGGAAAAAAAGACGAGTTCAAAAGACAAAAACGAGTAAAAGCAAGAGAGCTGTCATGGTTTTAAACAGGCAGAACTTTAAAATAGTCTTTATTCTCTCTGAAGCACCATATGCTTTCAAAAGCATAAAAAATGCACTCATCTGCCGCCCCCCGCCCCCTCCCCCCAGTGCGTGTCCTTAAGCTCCCACTAGATCTATGAAATACTAGTGTATTTGTCATGTTAGTTTTGGTAAATGAGTAACCTTAACACCAAACAATGCTGAATGCCCTACATTAGTAATGATGCCTCTGAAGACTATGAACCTGTACCACATCAGCTTTTGTTCCACAGCTCTGTAGCTTTTAATTGTCTTCTCTTGCTTCAAAGTTGTGTAAGGGCAGTGGTGGCTCCTGGCAACATTACAGAGTGCGTAACTGATTCATTAGCAGTGTATGTGACACAATAGGTAAGCACTGCTTCTTTTAGAATGTGTTCATATCTGTTCTAGGTGTTCTGAAAAAAAACTCAGAAAACACCTGAAATCAGTTTTTAAAATTTTAAAATAAAGTTTAATATAAGACTGTCCTCAAATAAAATTTATATACATTGCATTTACAATTTTGCTGCTGACAATATTATGTTTACATATAATAATATGCATTAGTTACACTTTAATAGGCTCCACTCAGCCTCTAGACTGAAACCAGTACCAGACCAAATATCTAGGAAAAAACAAACGGAACAAAAATCCCCTTTTGTGGGGGGTATAGATAACCATGACACATATGATGAATATATTAAAAAAAAAATCAATCTGTAACCTAAGAAGAATAAACCAAAGCACCATTGTTACATTGTTAGAAAATCAGAACTGGCATTAGAAATCATGCATATATTTCTGAAGAGACATCCAGAGTTGTGATGGATTGAACCAGACTGGATGTCAAATGCTCACCGAAGCTGCTCTGTCACTCCCCAACTAGGCACTGGAGAGAAAATAAAAGGAAAGGCTCATGGGTCAAGATAAGGATGGGGAGGGTTTAGTCACCAGTTACTGTCATGGACAAAACAGACTTAACTTGGGGAAATTAATTCATTACCAATCAAATCAAGAGTGTCACATAATTAAAAATGTTGCCATTTGGGGTTTTTTGCTTTCTCTGACACGCTCAGGAAGTTACAAAGTTGTATCACAAATGACAAAAGTGCTGTCAGCCTTTGATTTAATAAAAGAGAATCAGCAACCATTTGCTTTTCTGATCAAGTAACTTGCATAGCATGGACAGTACCATCAGACAAACACATCTGATGTCTTCTGTAGTCATAATCCAGACTTACTCTAAACCTGCTGGGAATTAACTTGAAGGTGTTGCAAAATGTTTTTTGATTCATTCTGGAAAACGCAGACATGAGACAGCATCTCAGGAAAATGAAGAATGGAAGTAATTCCTATGGATAGTACAGCCTTCCCGAACTCAAGCAGGAGAGGTAAATATTGAATGGAATAAATGGAAACTGATCTACAGAAAAGTAGGGTTTGTGTCCTTATTACTGTCTTGTGGAAACTGATTCTGTCAGTTCCTTTGAGGGCCACTCAGCCTTCCTTTTGCCTGAAGAGGAAGAAAGTGCTGAACTTCTATAAATGTTTCTTCATTAATTTAGGCCTAAATATTTTTTTTTGTTTGCTTTTAAAATACTACTGTATTACTGAATGGCCTCATGTCTCAATATTTGTTTCCACTAAATGTACAGCCAGATGAGGAGTGGATGTGGGGGATGCGACTTAAATGAAGAAGTGGTATCCCGAACAACCCTGCATGGTGGGGGTCAGTCCTTTCACTCTCTCTTCAGCTTTCAGAACAAAGCAGCATTTATGAGATCACATAAAATTTTAAGTATTTATGAGATCAGCTAAAATTTCAAGCCAGTTTAAACCTATCATTCCTAGAGATTACTCCAGAACTAGGTATTTTATTATTTTGGACTGTTACACAAACATTCCAGAGAATATAGCTTGGTTTTCCCATTGTAGTTTCACTCTGGAATACTTGCATTTCCCCTAATAAAATATTTGCAAATGTTCATTTTTCTCTTTGAAAATCTGGTTTTGTGGAAATATAAATTTTGGCTTTTACATTTTTCCACTGAGTCCCTTCCTCTTAAGGGAACAATTCATTCTCCTCTCTCTGCCAAAATGCACTGATTGGTAGCAGGACTGGGTTTTTTTTAGTGTACCTTTGTTCTTACAGCCACAGCTATGCGGCTAGATTTATAAAACTGTTAGGGTACTGAGACATTAATATTTTTAATGGGAAAATAAACAACCTAAGGCTGAAGTTTTATGACTTAGCACAGTAAACAGCCAAATTTCTAACATTTTTTGTTATCTATCACCTTCTTTATCCCTATGAAAACAGTGTTTTTGGAGCCTGCTAGCAGAGATCATTCTTAGAAAAGTATCATGTTATTGGTATTTCTTCACTGGGCTGACATTTCAAACATCCCATCCCATTTTCTGGAACAAGCAGACCACACTGTTTTCCAAAAGTAATCCAAAGAAGATGGCAAACCAAGGGAGTATTCGGTTCAAGTTCAATGTAACTGCAAAAGAAAACAGAACAAATTTATCATATACCATTTAAGAAGATCATAGAAATCATGTGAGAATTTATATTAATTTGTGTCAGAAAAATGTGTTAGAAGTCTTCCTTCCAAAGACATGAATAAAATTAATATGAAAAATTTTCAGCAACTCAAGATAATTCTATTTTATGTTTCAATGATTCATGAAGTTGAATTATCTCAAATTGTAACAGATGGATCTGGTGGATAGAATACTGTATGTACAAAGAGATGATGGGGACATAAGAGGTACTATTTTTCCTTCCTTCTTAATTTTTTGTTTCAATCACTTCCTGTTAAAGTTTAAAGAAAACAGTTTTAAACTAGAGCTATTTCAGTCACATATCTGATATAGATTAAAAAGATAACAATGACTTCCGTAACATCAGCTATCACACATATTCTATACACATTACAAATGCAGTAATAAAAAATGCAAAAATGTACCTCTAATTGCCTGAGAGTTGGATATCAAGACAAACACTTTTATAAACGCAAGGCACAAAGGCGTGTAGTCATGCTCCCAAATAACACCTGGAATTAGCAGAAGCTTTCCATAGGTGGACAATAGCAGTGCTTTGAGAAGTAAAATGAAGTCAGACTTTCTTTTCAACATCTCAGGTGTCATCCACCACAAGGTAATAAAAATGCCAATGAAAAATGAAGTTTGTTCTAAATGGAAATAAGAGGAGTTGGAAAGAGAGAATGTAATGCTAAAAATCAAGTCCAGTTCTGAATGAATTTCAGTAAAATGACATATCCCAAATGCAATGGAGTCACTTTTTAAAAGCCATAGGCAAATACAAATCTTGTTTATCTCCTGTGCTCATTTTAGTAGCCAAATATTCCTTAAGCCAATTCAGTATCATGACATTCAGAATAATTCTATCACAGGATACTATCTGTAGGATTAGCATATTTGTGATTTCTGACTCCATATAGCATAGCAAGTTAACCTCTTCACTTCTACTTTTAGCAACAAGAGAGGGTTTTTTTTTCAATTGTCTGTTAGGCTGTGAAACAAAATCAATCCTTCTATTATTTGCAAAAGGTCACCAGCAATGAACCCCTTTCATCCAGCATGACAAAGAACAGCAAGGTGAAAATACCACTGAGCTACCAGACTTGACACCATTCCTGTGATATGCTGGCATTAATGCAGATATCAAAGAAACTCCCACAATAACTGTAATGATGAGTTGCTACTCAAAAATTAGCTCAATAGTTTTACTGACATATTATAAAAACTGACCTGAAACAGCATTAGACAACAAAGGATTTAAATTAAGCTCTGAATGTCTAAGAAAAATACTAGTTTTAGTGTGCAAGTTTCATTTAAACACTATCATCTGAGAAAGTATGAGAAAAAATATTTTAACCAGCTATGCTGGTTTGAAAGCAAAACCAGTGAGACTCTAAGTCAGAAATACAATTTAATAGGAAAAAAAAAAAAGTAAGATACATACAAAAGAAAAAACAGCCATTGACAGAGTCAGAATATAATATGACACCCTGCTAGTTAGGGTGGTGGTAGCAGTCCAGATGAGATGGTCTTGCTGAAGTAGCGATCCTGTAGAAAGGTCTGGTAGCTCTTGTCCTCTGGAAACCAGTGAGTAGGAGCTGCTTGTTCTGTCCCAATCCCCACATTATATCCAGGTGGGAATGCTTGGGTCCTCCCCATGGGTGGAGCATCTCACAATGGGCTGATGTCATTCTATGAGTCATGTGACGGGTCCTTAATTGCCCATTAAACAGAAATAGCTCCTGGAGGGAGTTATCTATGACTCATGGGGCAAGGCATTTATGGCCCATTAACAGGAGATAGTCTGGGGGAGGAGGCAAAGAAAACACTGCCCCTCCTGGTTTCAACAGTTCATGAAGATGGAGATAGAATACATACCTTCTGGCATATTTTACATTGTAACCTAGGACACCAGCATAGAACAAAACCTGCTGCCCTGCCTTCAAGAGCACAGAAGTGTTTTACTGTTGATGACAGGTCTGTATTTTAGTGAATTTGTTTAAAAAACAACCCCAAACAGATACAGCTTTTCCCAATTGTTTACTTTAGTAAGGTTGTATCACCTTAATGAATAATAAACCTTGAAGTCAACATGAAACACAGAATAAGGCTGAGCTCTACACTGATCTTCAAACTATGTCAATAGATATCAGGAAAATATTTATGAATATTGCCACTTTCAGTCTCTTCATATTTCATGCTGGTCATGTCAGTCTGAACTATATTCAGGATCAAACCAAGCATTTGCACTAAATGCAGGCAAATTAGAGAGTATATGTGTAATTGTATAATCATACTGGATAGGACATCACATCCATTCTGTATAAATTTTTGCAGTATGGGCTTTGAAGTTCTTCAGTGCTTAGACTATAGAATACATATCACCAGCCTTACCTAAAGAAGCTATGCCAAACATTCTATAAAAATCCCATTCTTTGGCATATCTGATTAAGTCATCAGGATCTGTATTTTGGCTTGAATCCTGTAGTTGCAACCACCTGAGATAAGCTTCACAGAGCAAACAAAATATGCAGAGCTTCCCATGAATCTGGTAAATTAAAGAATAATAAAAGGAGTAGTATTAAATCCGCATAAATTAAAGCATTAGTATGAAATCAGTACTTAAAACACGTTTCAACAGCTCTACACAAAATCTGTAAGTGTATTATTTTTCTTTAGAATATAAGCAAATTTACTTCTCTTGAGCCACAAGTTTAGCACATCATCCTTTTAACATCTGTTAACGTGACAGTCAAATTAGAACATGTACAAAACTGCATGAACAGCTCTGTACAGAAGTTATATAATTGTGGTTAAGGCCTGATCCATACTATTTAAAATTAGGAAGGCTCTTCAGCTAGGAATGAAAAAACAAAATTGTGCCATTGCTAGTAGAATTATACTATCTAAAATTTCAGTTTAAGGGGAACTAATCCATTCAGCAAACTGGTTTAAGTACCCTTGTTTCTCTTTTTCCCTAGGACAATCTCCATCAGAAGAAACTGGTAGCACAGTTATACCAAAATATTTCTTAGTTCATATGAGGGTGAGGCACCAAAAATAAATGGAGCAATACAACCAAACAAAACTATTTAAAATATCTTCTGAAGTGATGTCAAAAAATGTTATGAGGGCCAACAGCTAGCATGTTTCCACACTGTCGAGTCTATAAGCCAGTGCATAGATGAGGTGATTTCTGGTTTTATACAGGTTTAAACAACCATAACAATTTCTGCACATGGATTCAACTTTTTCCATTGGAGGCAAGTTAGGCCAACTGCACGTACATGCACAGGCTTTCCCAGTTTAAAATTCAACTCAATTTATTTGAATAGATGAACTTTTCACAAACAGTCCTTCCAGAAGCCTCACAGAAAACATCATTACCAGTCTCCAGAAGCACCAAATTAATTAAAAATATTTAGACAGATTTATGCTTGAAAGATGAGGCAAGTGTGTTTATCTACACTGCTTAAACTGGACTGGCTACCAACATGAACAAAGCACTTACTTATGCTTAGAGATTTTGCTCTAGATTAGCTTCCTCCTCCTGGAAAATCAGTCCTTACAGTAAAAATATGCAATAATGAAAAGCTACACCTCTACACTCCAGCCTGGCCAACCCAACTATGTAATTCTACATCACCCACACTTCAAGTGAAAGCCACCATCTTTTGCTCTGGCTTTGAGGGCATGGTTAATTACACAGGCAGAAACTTGTGAGAAATTAGTACAGTAGCTTTAACTGGCACAGTATTGTTAATTTGGTATGTTATACTGCTATTGCTCATTTCAGAAAGAATTGTTTCCAACAGAAATTAAATTTGGAAATTAATTTGCACTTAGATCTTTCTCTTACAGTGGAATTTAGCATACCATCCTTTCAGCATCCATTAATGGGACAGGTAGGTTAGAGGGTATAGCAAACTGCATGAACAGTTCTTTGCAGTTCCTTCTTTTTAACATACGACTTTGTATTTGCTGGTACCGCAGCATCACTTCTGTAAAGACAGAAACTGTCTTAGTAACAGTGTGAGTTTGAGATTCCATGTGTTCTATTAATGACATAACTGGTTCAGCTCGCTGAAATCTGTGGAAGTGCAGGAGACGAACAGTCTTTAAGGTTTTACAACTATTACAATCGACTTACCAAGTCTAAATATATTTTTAACAAGAAAAGTCACAAGGTATGGACATAGCAACTTACATTTATCTTTGTATTGAAAAGAATGTGCCTGTACGCTTGTGCTTTGCATAAAACAGCATTAATCAAGATGATAACAGGATCATACTCAATGTATTTATCCACAGGTTTCTGGCAGGACTTCTGAAAATCACAAAATAAGAAGAATTAGGGGGGGAAAAAGGAAATTAAGAGTTTATACAATTTTCCTTTGATCTTAGTACAACTGGAAAAAATAAACTTTGCAAACTAGCAATTCAATTATTATTAGTCTTTCCTTATTATCATCTTCATTTTTAATACAGTTTTAATCCATCCAGAAAAATTGCTTCTCCTCCCTTAACACTACAGTTAACACACAGACTTCCCTTACAAAACAGAAAGATTTATTATTGATTTTTACAGGCTTTGGATTAAGATTGATAATGAATTATTCAGGCATGGACTTAGTTATCATTTTGTGCTCCACAGATGCGAAAACCCAAACTATTTTCCCAAGACTCAGGAAATGTACCAGTATCATGCTAAAGGTGATCATAGCTCATCTACTGGGTATTTCGTGTTATTTTGAGTATATTTTAGAAATTCTATTCTATTTCTACTATCACTTCCTTATTTTCAGAGATGCTTTATGCTCCTATCTAACCTTTTTCTTCCTTTCAAGGAGACAGTAAATGGTTTTTGCTGTTGCATTGTTCTTCCATACTGTTAAATTGTCTGGAAGTTTCAACCAGTTTTCCATCATTGAACAAACACCAATACATTCAGAATACTGATAATGTAGTTTTCACAGATCTACAGCCAAAGAGTCAGTTGCCACTAAACAGTGGTAGGACACTAGAGCATCACTTCTCCAACCCTTCTGCTGGTTCCTGCTGCGTCTCTAGAGAGATTATTTCACCCAGACCACTGGGAACTGCTTGTCATCAATCCCCTCCAGCTTTATTGACTTACCTGCCTGGCTGATCATTCCTTGATTTAAGTTATAGCTAATAAAAGGCTGTTACACTGTGAGCAGGAGGGTTAAATAATCTTACTAAAGGCTCTACTTCCTGAGGGAGAAGTAAGTCCTAGCAGAGAGCTGAGGAGCAGCAGAGAAGCAGCAGCCACCATTTCAGCTCAAACAAGTGCACTTGCAGAAGGGTGCTCCTCTGCAGGCCAGCTTTCTCCTGCTGCTAATCCTCCTGTCTGACTACTTGTTTCCTCCAAGCCCTCCCCAGCTAATATTGGTCCCCCCAGGCCTTCACATTAGCTGCCATGCTGAGAACACAACAGTCAGAGAAATTATCTCTATTTCCATTTTAATGAGTGCATGGTGGTGCTCTGCCAGAAGAGAAATATTGATATATCACTTTCTGAAATGTTGGAACAGTCAAAAATGCAGCATCAGACAGCACATACCTACAGACAAACTTCCATGTCAGAACATAAAGGTTTTTCAATTTTATAGAGATTATTTTTTCTGTCATACTACTGCTTACTCACCCTGCAATAGGATGAGGAGGAGACTCAGAAAAAGGTAAAACCCATGGATGGTGAAAAGAATAGTTTCATAATTGAAATAAAGAAAAAGAAAATAATAATAGTAATGAAATGGAAGATAATAAGAGAGAAATAACACCCAAGAAAAACAAGAGCTGCACAACACAATTTCTCACCACCCACTGACCAATGCCCATTCCAATCATTTTAGACAAATAAAATTTATCAGACCAACCATCCAGGCAAAACCAACAGTACAGAAATTTACTGCAGATATATAGAGAGACTGCTACAAATGAATACACAAATAGTGGTGTCTTCTGTCCCACAACTTTTGGCAGCCAAATACCAAACCTTCTCTGCAGCTGTGAAAATAATGTCAAATTTAGTATTTCTGTCTTCTAGAGCTAGATGAGAGCCCTATTCTTAATATGCTTTATATTCCTAAGATACTTTATTTCTATCTGAGTCTCTGTTGCAAGGAAAGATCCTCTGGGCTTACCCAGCCAGTGACCTAGCCAGAGTGATTTCATCCAGGGATTTGTGAGACCTACAAACCACCTTTGCTGCAAAAGACTTGTGTGTGCACTGCTATAGACTAATTGGATTATGGTTGCTATACCATTAGTATACTGCAGAACTAATATGCCCTCTATGAAGAATTTTTCCACACCTGGCTTTTTCATTATTTTTTCCAGCTATATAAAACATCTGACACCAACCTTAAATGCCCAGGGAAGGAACCTGTGACCAAAGCCCAACTTCAGTAAAATCAGTGCAAGCAAGGACTAATGCAGTTTAAGTACATGTATGTTTCACTAGATAGTTTCAGCTAGTTAAAGGGAAGTAACTTCGTGGACACTGATAATCACTAACACTTTGAGAGAAGGTTGATATGAGCAGCTCAGCTACGGAGAACTGCTTGCACACTTACTTTCAAGATTTTAGTCAGGAAGTTTAGTGTGAACTACAATCCTGGTGCTCATGTCTCAGTCCCCACTGCTGTTTGCACAGCTGTCAGTGGTCTGGGCAGCATGAGTGAAGAAGGCACATCTTTAACACACCTGAGCTTTAGACTTTCTCAAAGAAGCACCTCGGTTATCACAAAAGCAGTAAAAGGAGGTAACTGAATTTCTCTACTCTTTTAGGCATTTTTTAACTTCTTCCTTAAATATGTAATTGGCATCAGAAACAAGTAACTTTTTCTTGAAATAATAGACACTACTTTGATTAAAAGGTACTTTCATATTACAGTGCAGAAGAAAAACGTAAAGCTTCACACCATAAATTCTATTTACATGTCTTTTTCTGGTTTGGTAAATTTAAGGAACAACACAAGTGTTTGATACTGACATACAAAAGTCCAACAGATATTGTGCACCCCTAAAAAAGTATGCTAAAAGTATATCAATATTCTAGCAAATTTAAATGGATATTACTTTAGGAACCGTTTGACTAATCAAATATTTCGGAAGATTTGACAATGCTTGTCTGTTTAAAAAAATCTTCAATCTTCATAACTTATAAGTTTGCTTAGTTATCTTAAAAAAATTAAACAAAAAAGAAATCTTCAGAAGTTACAACATCAATCTTCTTCATAGTGTAGTATATGAGATTCTTTTTGATCAAAGCAATTCAAAATATTTAAAGAAAGTAACATACATTTTAACGTCTCAGTTATATTAAATATGACCAAAAAATGGTACTGATATGTTAATTCAAACTGCATGCTTATCAGCCTTTGATAAAACACTACTCAAAAGATATAACTTACTTTGCTCAACAAAGACACTCAACTTGCAAAAAGTGCTCACAAATGTGTGCCCAATACAATACTGTTTACACATATTTGAGAAAACAACTTCTGTCTCTGAAGGATAAAGTTTCTAAAGTATATGAACATGACTTTTTTTGAGTCATCTCTCTAATATTAAAACAATACTTATTTTTAAATAAAAATATTTTGGGATAGGGTTTGTGGAAAGTAAAAGAATTCTTGAAGAGGAACCCATAGGACATGACAGAAAGCAAAAATACACACTGAAGAACAAAGCTTCATCTTGATATAAAACTACCAGGAAGATCACGTCAAGAATACATTTGCAAATCTTTGGGCATTAGAAATATCAATGAAACAGTCTTATTATAGTATTCCTTTTTCCAGGGTTTGGAATTCAGTAAAATTAAGCTATAATTTTTTGCCACTCTACATATACAGCAAATTGTAACAATATTTACATAGCTTCCATATGAACAAGGGTCCAATTGCATAGGTTCATAGGCAAATTAAAGACTCTTGTGAGAGTGCCCTTAATCCCAGTTGCACCCTTAAATAATAAAACACATTAGCTGTGCTGCTTTCAGGAATGGATTATTTATTAGGGACGCAGCCAAGTGTCACAGTAGACTGAAAAAAAAAACCAGCCCAGTTTCAGATGCATTATGTTTCAGAAAACAAATTAAAGATGTTGTTTTATAATTTTTTTGTGTGTATAATACATTTTCCAGTAGTGAGTTGGTCTGTAAACAGTTACCTAAAATTAACATATGTTATTTTCCAGGATGATATTTTTGCTCTTGACAGATTCTTTATTATACCTCATAAATGCTTTGCATTCAAAGCACTTGGTCTCTCTGCCTTGCTGTAATAAAAGAGCTTTTCAATTATTTTTTAATTGCAGAAAAACTAAATGAAGTAAGCACTGCTCAGGCAACTTGGCTTTCTTATTACAAAACACAAGGGGGACCCTGACTGCGCTCTATGCATTGCAATGAGTAATTTCTTTTCCTTTGTTAGAGCCTGGAACATTTTCAACATTTTATTTTTAAACATAACAACATATATGAAATTGAAAACCAAGTTTTAAAAATGTTTGCATGCTTTTCTTTTTATTTCTGAAGTTTGCTAATTTCTTTCTGTAGTCATTGCACTTAGCAGAGTTTATCTCAGGTTAACCAAACGTGTTCCTACCCTACACCCCAGCATTATTACTGTAGTAGCAGTGTTATTTGAACAGTATTTTTTCCTTACAGTTCTTAACGGTAGGTTTGTAATATATTCAGTGAAGATTTGTTGTATTATTTACTGATCAATTAAATTTTAAGGGTCACAAAGTAATACCAAAAACCTTCTCTAGAAGGAGCTACCTAGGCTGACTTTTCACTCGGAATAGGGAACACATCAGTACATGCACATATTAGGACTAAACCCAGACCCATAAATGCCAAGTGAGTGCCAAACATCACCTCCAGTGGAGGCTATCCTAACATGCCCACACGTTCCACACCCTCCTCTGTCGCTCCTCAGTTATCACACTCAACAAAAAGCATATTGAAGAGGTCTTGTTGTCCCTTGTCATGCTACATCCACAGGAAAGTATATGCAGGATGAGAAAATGGTTCTTCCACTAAATGTGAATCTCCAGCAAGAAGGAATGTACAATGCCAGAGGTCTGGGCTAGGCTTCAGCAGAAAATGGTCTTAATTAAACAAAACAGATTTTAAAAGAAGTTACAGAACTTGAGGAATTTGTGGCAGTTAGCCACCTTGCAGACATAACCTTTCCATCCCAAGTGTACTGTGTGGACTTCTATGTTTCATAGAAGAAAGTTTCTTCAGTTCCTTGAGTATCCATTGCAAATTTATTCCCAGAGTGGATAATAAGACCTGTGAGGTCTTGAATGCTTGCGCACATTAAAATTGCAATATGGAGTTCAAAGGAACTCTTAATTATATTAAGAACAATAACAAATGCTTTACATCTTTCTTACGCTGTTTTGCTCCAGACTGTCCCATGGACTCACTTCATGAGGCTGCCCCAGCTCAGAGCACAGCGAGACAATCCCCTCCCTCGCCCAGCTGGCCATGCTGTGCCTGATGCCCCCCCAGGCCACGGTTGGCCTTCCTGGCTGACTCATGTTCAACTTGCCACTGACCAGGACCCTCCACATCCCTTTAAATAATCATCACTCAGACCCTGACATTTAGGTCCAGTGGCACGGGAGCTCTATTCAACCATGGAGCTGTGCCCAGATCTGCCCTTTCAGCACAAGCCAGGCCAAGCACACGCAGCAGCAGATGCACTGCAGTGCCCTGTACAGAAGCAGTCAGGACAGTTCTACCACACAAGTGGACTCGAGGAACCAGAGGAAATGACACTGGGAAGCAGAGCAGACAGAAAACCTACAGAATCACAGAATAGGTCAGGTTGAGAGGGACCACAGGATCCAACTTCCCTGCTCAGGCAGGGTCATCCTAGAACACGTGGCACAGGATTTGTGTCCAGATGGTTCTTGAACATCTCCAGTGAGGGAGACTCCACAACCTCTCTGGACAATCTGCTCCAATGCTCAGTCACCTGCACAGTGAAGAAGTTCTTCCTCATATCCAGGTGGAACTTCCTGTGTATCAGTTTTTGACCACTGCCTCTTGTTCTATATCTTGGCACCACCGAGAAGAGCCTGACTCCATCCGCATGACACCCTCCTGTTAGATATTTATACATATTGAAGAGTGCCCGTCTCGGTCATCTCTTCTCAAGGCTGAACAGGCCCAGGTCCCTCTGCCTTTTCTCATCAGACACCTGAATTTAGGGGAAGCGGCCACAACCCGCGGGCACGGCCCGAGCCCGGCAGCAGGGGACGCTCCAATGGGATCGGGCGTCTGAGTGCCGCCGGGCCCACCACCACGTGCCCTGCGCCGCCGCTGCTGCCTGCTGACGTCAGAGCTTCCCACGCACATTCCTGGTCTCCCCCACCCACTGCCCGCCGCTCCGACTCACGCAGATGGAGATACGGAGCACCCCGCGCTGGTAGTCCCGGTACAGCTCCATCGCCTCCCCGTTGCACTCGATACAGCGGTAGACGCCGAGCGTGGCCATGACGCGCGGGAGTACGCCGAACCCTGTCACCACTTCCACACCACCTCCTCGTTTCCGCATTCGGGAGCGCTGCCGAGCCTGACCGCACCGCACTGCATCCCGGGAACTATGGTTTTCGTGCTGCCGCCGTACGCTCGACTGCGAGATTAGAGAACTCCATGTCCCAGGGGGCAGTGCGGCGGCGACCCCGTGGGAGGGGCGGCGGGGGCACCCCGTGTTCCCGGCCGAGGCGGCGCACATGCGCGCTCTGAAGATGGCACCTGCCGGTGGGTTGGAACGGGGTCCGTGGGTGCCGCTGGCCTTGCTGGCCCTGCTGGCCCGGGCGGCGCTCGCTCTCACCGAGCGCTACCCCTCGCTGTCCCTGCTCCAGCAGGAGCGGCACCGGCAGCGCCACGGCCCCGCCGGGAAGTGGGCGGAGCAGTACTCGACCGAGTGCGGTGAGTCAGAGGCGTCGCCGCCGTGCCCTCCCGCAGCACCGGGGCGGCGGTGCCGGGGCTGGGGGGGACGAGGTGGCGCGGGGTGCCGGCGGCCCCTCGGCTGTGAGCACTGCTGCCGCTCCCAGCGAGGCATGTCCCGGGTGAGCTGTGGCGCCTAGCCCGCCGTGCCCTTGTGTGGCGCGGGGCCATAGAGGCTGTGGCAGCGAGCCCGAGGAAAATCTCTCACCCCTGGGACGGGCAAACCTCAGGGTTACCACACGGGAGGATGCCCCACTCACCTCCCGAGCAGCTGAACTCTGCCTGCCTTTTAATTCCTGCACTCAGTAGTATGGGGATATGCCAGCACCCCGTGCTCGTATTACTGAGGTTTTGAGTGCAAGAGAAGGAGCTGCCGGAGAGGGTCCAGGGCTCTAGAACATCACTCACGAAGAGACACTGTGGGAGCTGAGCCTGTTTAGTCTAAGGAAAGGAAGACTGAGATGGAATCTCATTAAGTTATATAAATATCTCAGAGGCAGGTGTCAAGAGGATGGTGCCAGACTTTTTAGTGATGCCCAGAGACAGGATGAGGAACAATGACCACAAACTAAAATATGAGAAGTTCTACTTCAACTTGAGGAAGAACTACTTCGTATGAGGGTGCTTGTGGATTTTTCCTGTCTGAAGACATTGAAAACCCACCTGGATGTGTTCCTGTGTCATCTGCTCGAGGTGACTCTGCAGGAGGGTTGGACTGGACGATCTCCATAGGTCTCTTGCAACCATATCAGTTCCGTGCTTTAGTGAGTGGGATGTGGCTTGATTTAATTTCAGCTACAATTATATGTATTTTACTGGTGAACTCTGTGCCTCTCTTTATGAGTGCTAAGTTTGGATAGCAGATCTTCTGCTACTTTTCAGGTTAGTTAATGTCTTGTAATGCAGGCATAGATAAAACTATTTTTAGGTGCTTGAATATCTTTTGCATCTGGATCATGTGGGTTAATGTGTTACGATTTTTGATCTTGAGTATGGTGGATGGGCCATTCAAAAATGCTAGTCTGAATCAGAATGTATGCATAATACAGATGAAGATAAAGCTTTATCAATTGCTTGGAATGTGATACTAAATTATGTATAGGAGAATAAGCGTTGCTGTCTCATGACTGTCAGCATGGTTTTGTGATTTTTTTCTGTTCTTTGTTTCATAAAGTCTAAGCTTATATCAACAACTCCCGTGGTC
Organism: Bombycilla garrulus; assembly: GCA_013400315.1. Lineage (NCBI taxonomy): Eukaryota > Metazoa > Chordata > Aves > Passeriformes > Bombycillidae > Bombycilla > Bombycilla garrulus. The sequence goes on from VXBU01005394.1 coordinate 48,561, forward strand.
CCTAAAAACTAATATAAAACTATTATTATCTGCTTGAATAATACTTTGGGGAATTAACTTCTTATGAGTTTCCTGCACCTATGTTTTTGCTTTCTCCCCTCCCTAGTGTATGTGCTTTTATCTTCACCTTCCAAAGTTCTTTGGTTAGTTTTTATCGCCTTTGTGTGTGTGTGGCTACAGTGCCTGAGAGCCATAGTAGGTAAACATTAAATCAGACTCTGAAAGTTATCTCAGGTAACTATTGCTACAAATTATTCAAGCTTAAGCATAAAACAAGAAGACTTTCACCCAGTGTTGGGATAAAAATCTGTATACCCTACAAGTTAATAAATGGCAAAGCAGTTTATTACATCTGTTACTAGACCTGGCATGAATGATTGACTCAAGGTACTTTTTCAGAGGTGGATTTGGAAGATTAGGTTTTGATTTAATGGCAAATGTTGTTTTAAAGAAACTGGTGTAACTAGGATTGGTACAAAGAATTTTGCTTGAATCAGGTATCTCAGGTACCTTCAATGCACTGATAAGATAGCCCTTAGTTACAGAATGGCTGTATACCAATTCACTCCTTGCTGTTTAAGTGTTAGGACTTCATGAATTGTCAACTGAAAAATTCTCTTAAGCTCTGGTCTTTGTTTTAGTACAACTTGCGCAGAAGTTGAGATTTTTTTTGGTCTCAAATAGTTTTCCCTGTAGCCTACTACAAGGTCCAAAGTACTTTCCCTGATTGGTGTTTCTAGTTTTTCATGAAGTTGTTAATGTGGTTTGGTTGTGATTGTGTCTGACTTGCAGACAAAGGCAGATCCATTTTTCCATATGAGTAAAGCAGTTTGTTGCCCCAAGAGCTGCAAGATTTGAGGAGGCCTTTTCCTGCTGTGGCTTGTATCAAGCTTGTGGCTTGGCTCTCTTACTGCCTACCACAGTACAAAAAAATTCCTTCACTAAATCCTTGCTGTTGTGAAGAAAAGTGTTCCAGAGGTAGGCCATGCGTGCACCTCTTTGGTTTGATGTCTGGAGTGAAAGTTTCTCAGTGAAACAGTGAAAATTTCTGCAGCCAGAATTCTGAAGTTACAGAATCGCAGGCACAAACAGGAACAAGTAATGTGTTCACTCCTGGCACAGCACAGGAGTGTTTGGCCAATGTGAAGAACAAAGGGCAGCGATGAAACCTCATGCTGGCAGTGCTCTTTTTGGAAAGTATGAGTGATTTGCCAATGTTCTTACAGGACTGACTTTAAACTTTGACCTGCTTTTTTGCCACTCTTGCTTTTGTTGTAAAACCTCATTTATGGCACAACGTAGATACAAGTTCCTATTTACAGGGAATAGTTGTAGATACTGCTTTGACTTTTCTTTCCAAGACTGTTTCTTTTTTTCTTTTAGCTCTGTGCTTCTGATAGATAGGGAGTTAACTCACTGCAATCTTTAAGAAGTCAAAATATAAGAGTACACACTGCCCCTTAGCCTTTCAGACTTAAGCTTGGATTTACAAACATTAAGGGAGATGATAAAATTTTGTATTTGTGACATGGATTCAAGAAGATAATAGTGTATGTTTGCTTTTTCTTGTTTACTCTTGAAATATTTAAAGATGATAGAAGCTTTAAGATCCAAAGATTCAAAAGTTAACAATTCTATTGGAATAGCAATTATAAGTATCATGTAGGGGTATAGTGGCTTCTGTAGTCTATCAGTCTGAGAGGTTGTTGTTTATTATTGTTACTTCTTTATTTGTTTGATATCTTAAACTTTTTCTCTGCTATGCCAACAAGCTGTGTTTGACTTTTTAAAGAAATGTATCAGTCTTACACTTTTTGTAATGACATTGTTAGTAGCTTCCCTTTGTATATGTTCAGTCAATTACAGTTCATTATTCTGGCTGCTTTTTACAGTCTCTATACCTCTGTTTCCTGCAGCTTTTTCCCTACCTCTTTATGGTTCCTTCCATTTATTTTCCTCTCTGGGATTGGAATGATAATTTTACCTGTATTTTTTTTTCAGTGAGAGAATGGAATCCTAATGCTGAAAGGGGACATCCCTGTCTCAAGCTTTTGTTATTTGCTTCTAGCTTCCTCCATTTTTACCTTCGCCCCTTTTTTTTAACCCCTCTTTTTATTAATCTGTTTTTAATGAAAAGCATAAGCATAAGTAGAGATAAAACTAATTATATAAAAGCTGTCATGTCAGACAGCTATTGCTTCCCTGGCTGTGCGGGTGTAGTGTTATGGGCAGAAAGCGCTTTGTGAAAGTTCTGCCCAGTGGGATGCCCAGTGGGAAAGCTGTTCAGCCAAATATGAGGAAATGTGTGATCTGATAGTAGAACATATATGTAGCTCTATGAGTTCCTAAAGGTATTTTCTCTCTTTTCTCCCAGATTCATCATTTTTGCACTTCCATGGATCGGACTGTGACACAGGAGGATCATCATCTTGTGAATCTTTGCTTTCCCTGAATACAGAAAAAATTCTGGTATGTTATCAAGAATATGATGTGCAAAATAGTTTTAACAGATTGTTGAAGTCACAGATCACTTTGGCTGCATAACCAGTTAGAATGAAGTTCAGGGAAATAAATGCAAATAGAATCTAATAATCAGTAGCCATAGCTGTCCAAAAGACTTAAGTACAAATAAACTCAAGTTGCTCATAGAAGTATTACCTTGTAGTAATCTGTCATGTGTCTTTAGGGCTGTTGACTAGTTGGAGCAGATGTTGTCACTGAGAGCTAAACTTCAATTAATCAACCGATTAATTTTTTTGTTTTGGGGGTACAGGGGATATATCTGATAAAGGGGGAGGTGTATTAGTTTCTACACAGATTAACTTACTGAGGTTTACCACAAAACACGTGTAAAAGTAAGAGTAATGACTTCTAGTCTCTACAGAAGTAACATTGTGCAAAGATGGGAGTTAGAGGCTTCCGACCGTATTACACTAAATGTGATACAGACCTGGCATGTGAAGAATATTGTGACAAAAGATGAGTATTTTTTGGTAGAGAGACCTCAAGAGAATTCTTTTGGAATTTGGGATTTCTTGCAACACTACTTTTGAGAACACAGGTTTGGTGCTACATCTTCAGTCCAGTACAGTAGAGGTGTTGAAAATCTTCAGATTATTTCCATGTGAATATACAAAGTAGTGTTGGCAAATTTTTACAAATTATTGGCTATGAGGGAGTGTGTAAGCAATATTAGAACTGGAAGCAATTTCTCCACTTGGTATTAAAACTACTATACTGTAAATCCACTAAGCCAATTATTTAACTTGAATATTCTCCTTAGACTTCATCATATATTGGTTAGAAGACCTTTCTAGTCTAGTCCAACAGTACCAGCAATTCTTTCTAACAACATGAAATGTATATTTTTGTAAGAAATTTCGCTATAAAACAAACCCCCAAAACGGTGTTGTCTTGGTTTTGAAAGACAGGTGCCTGCCAAGGAAGGCAGGGGCTTCTCTTAGAATAGAAAAAAATGCAAACCCCCTCCCTCCAAATTATTGAAAGGGGCTCTTAGGCAAAGATATGAGTTCTTTCATATGTATAAATAAAATAAAGTAAAACAAAAAACAACAAATTACAACTTAATAGGAAAATTAGAACAAGATGCAGTATTAAACAAAAAGACAAAACCTGAGAGTTAGAATACAACCTGATACCCTGTCAGTCAGGGTGCGGGTAGCAGTCCAGTTGGAATGGTGGCTCCAGTAGTCCTCCTGGAGTAACAGATGGTTCTGCTGAAGCAGAGATGCTGTAGAAGGGCAGAGTTTTCCTCCAATGGTCCAGTGGTGATGTAGAAGGGTCTGGTCCTTCCTCTGGGAATCCAGTGGGAGAGAAGGCTGCTCCTCTGGGAATCTGGTAGAAGGCAGATGCCTGTTCTGTCCAAATGCCCAGATTATATCCAGTTGGGAATGCTTGGCTCCTCCCCCTGGACGGAGTTTCTCACAATGGGCTGATGTCATTCTCTGAGTCATGTGGTGGGTCCTCACAATGGGCTGATGTCATTTTCTGAGTCATGTGGTGGGTCCTCACAATGGGCTGATGTCATTCTGTGAGTCATGTGGTGGGTCCTTAATTGCCCGTTATACAGGAAATGGCTCCCAGAGGGAGTTATCTATGACTCATAGGGCAAGGTGTTAATGGCCCATTATCAGGAGATAGTCCGGGGGAGGAGGCAAGGAAAACACTGCCCCTCCTGATTTTAACAGTTCATGAAGATGGAGATAGAATACAGACCTTTTGGAATATTCTTATATTGTAACCTAGGACAGGTGTTCTAAAGAGAGCAAGAATTATACCTGTTGGGATATGGTGCTATGATGAAAATTACATTTCTTGAAGGCTGAGTGACTGACATTTTTTTTCTGCATGGAGTTGCAGGATGTTTAACCTGTACCTGAACTCAGAGTTTGTTGAGGAAGTGTGAAACCACTTTCTCTGCCACCCCAACAGTTCTATTACTCAGTAATGACAAAACAGCTGAGGTAGTGGTGCTTCTCCTGCTGTCACATGCAGCTCAGTAATCCATAGGAAATTATTTTAGTGTATTATGAGATTCTTCTGCTTGTGGCTTATTTTCAATACCAGTGTGCAATCTTGATATATCTTATTTTTGTCTGCAGACAAAGATGTTTAAATCTGTTTTTGTAAATCCACCAAGGAAGAAGTTGTCCTTTGGTAAAAATGTTGTGGTGTTTCTCCTAATATTAAGACAATTACAGAAGAATATTTTGCAGAGTTAAGTGTTAAAGGTCATTTTCTGAAGATTACACAAAGGACATTGGTGATATAAAAATGTTGCATTTGTAGATGCATATGGATTACAATGTAGATTTAGTTTTCTTATTCTTTTATCTGTTGAACCCTGCTCATTTTTTATCCTTTTTTTTAATTGCTTTTCTCTGTAAGGGGATAACTGCCACACTTGGTTACTGTAGAGGTGCAGATGTAGTTGGAGTAACAATTTTCAGTGTTATGGTGTAATGTAGAGCTCATACATCACCTTTAATTGCAGTAAAAAAAAAAGGTTTGTAAAATCCATTTGCTAATCATTCATGGTTTCTGAAATATACAAGTTCTTAGAGCAAACCAAACATTCTCCTCATATTAGACACAAAGGGCAAAAACTGTGCAATGGGATTTGACCATTTAAGTTTGCTCTTTGTAGATAAATGAAATGTCTGTGTTGTGGAACAAGTAATGTGACTACTTTTGATTGGACAGGCGAAACAACCTTAAAGGAGGACAGTAGTGGAAATGAGCTGTTTAGTTGAATTGAAAGAAAAGAAAATAACTGAATGGAGAGATATGTTATTTTTCCCCCTTTTTGTTTCCTTAAACAGTTTGAAAGCCCTATTAATTTAAATGAACATTTTGTATTTTTGTAACATAAACTGCTCTGGTAGGCTTACAGCTGTCTGTGGAAAGTACTTTTGGAAATAAATAAAGCTGAGTATTTCTGCATTTATGAGGGACTTGTCTTTGACAGTATTGGTTTCTATAGGTGTGTTAGGGAACAGACATCCAGATATCCTACATAAGGCTACAATTTGAACAAATTATAGAACTGATATAATGTCATAGTTGAAAGGACAGGCTCTTTAGTATGGCATTGTGCAGTTAAACTTTTCTGTATTGATGGAGTGATATTCTTCTCAGTGTTTATTTTCAGTGTTTTATTCTGCAGTATTCTTTGCTTTGCAGGAGACAAATGAATAATTATAGGGTAAACTGTATAAACTTTCATATGAAGTCAGGTGTCTTAAAAAGGCCTAAAAACTTCACCTTAAGCAAATGCAATACAAGAACATCAGTAAAATACTGACAGTTTTCTTTCTGAGGTTGTTTCCCTTACATTAGAGCAGAAAATGCTGCTGAAGAATATTGAAGACTAGTAATGAACTTGATTTCAGTTACCTTAGTTAAGTCACATTAGTTTTAATTTTGTGTTTTAAGGCATTATCTTAAGAGTTTAAAGATGGATTTTCTGTTGAATTCTGTGTTGTTTGCTGAACACTTAAAATGTGATGTTTTACAGAGTCAAGCGAAGTTGCTTGCAGAACAAAAACAATTTCCATTTGCTACTGATAATGACAACACAAATGAGGAACTGGGTAAGATGTTTTATATAAGGTTTATGCAGGTGAATTATGTGCTAATTATTAACACTAAAAGTTTTGAAAATTGATGATTGAAGTGAAGCATTAACTTCAAATTGGTCTTAATACGTCTGGAAATGCAGCAAGTTTTCTCTGGTCTTATAAAGCAAATACTTAGCTCTCTTGCTAAAAATCCTTTCCTGCTTTCTTCGCTAGAATTTTTCACCATGTCTGCCTAAGCAGATGTTCAAAAAGAATTCTGATTAAGTACTTTTTAACAGGCTCCACTGCTTCCTGTTTCCATTTTTCTGTGATTATTGATGACTAAAAATGTTCAAACATCTGGAAAATGTTACCAATCTACTATGCTTTCTATAAAGCATAGATCTTGGATCTGTTTCCCATCTCCACACTCCTCCCATCGAAACTTATGTACAACAGGACAACTTTCTGAATTATGTCCTAGGCTGCTACTTGAAGTTTTTTCAAAACACACTCAGCACAAAAAAAGGGGGCATTTCAAATAAATGAACAGGAAATACTTTTCTCAAAGGACTTAAAAGCTGAGTTTCACTGCTACTTCAAATACAGAGATATTACAAGGCAGCATACAGACTGTTGAGGATGTGTGTTGAGGAAGGCAGTAGACCATCTTTTATGTAAAAGCAAAGGGAGATATTATCCCCCTTTAATAAACCTTAAACAATTAAGAAGGCCTTTTTTTGACATATTTGCTATCTTCATGAATTTATCTGAGAAAATTTGGGGTCTTAATTTTTTTTCATATTCCTAGACTACATAGATATGTTCACAGAATCCTGCAAAGATTACCAAACTTCTGTTCAGATGACCTTTAGTATTTGTTCTGTAGACTTGTAAGACCATGCTGTAAGGCCTCTGTCCTTGTGTTTGGCATGTAGGCTGGCAGCTATCTACCCATTTTTTTTTAGTCATGGTGCTAGAATTGGTTTTTCTTGTTTGTGCATGTTACTTTTAACTGTTCTGAAGAAAAGTAACACAGAATGTATGGGGCCTTCTGAAGGAATGTTGGGACTGAAGTACTTGGACTAATAGGCTGTTGTTAGCCATTAGATTTTTTCATAATGAAGTACTGGTATTTTTGTAATATTAAAGATTAAAAAATCAAAAAGATATGGTTTAAGAAGTTGATACTGTATCAGCTACTAGCTGTCAACCACTTGCCGTAGTTTTACGGACAATTCACAGTTCAGTTTGGCATTTTGCAGAGTGTCTTGTATAAACTAAATAGAGTCGTTATCAGCAAGACAACTAAGTGACAATATAAGTCTTGAGTATCTTGCATCCTCCACATTTTTTCTTAACACTGAAATGGTTGAGTTGACTTTCTTTTATGCCCCAGTTTTTCTGTGTTCTGGAATTGTAACCCTAAAGATGATACTAATTGTATAGTCTTAAAGAAGAATTAAATGAAGAAAATTCAAGAGCTCCTCATCCTGTCCTTCACCCTGCCCATTTTTTTCCATTTTTTTGGCGATACTATGTGCCAAGTAAAGCTTTTTATGTATTGAGGAGAAAGCTTATATTGCATACAAATATTTTCTTCTTCATAATAGAAGTGCTCTGAGAATAACACAAGCTTTGGATTAAATAAATTTTTTTTTCTCTTTCATTTAACTGTTTTCCTTTTTTAACGAACTGTGCTTAGCAACACTGCCAAAACAATGTGGCTCTGCCTGCCTGAAAGATAAGTGCCTGTGTCCTGTTAATAATGCCTTTGCTTTAACTGATTTATTTGTCTCTTCTCGTGTTTGAGTAAGTAATTAAGCTAAGAGGTGTCTCTTCCATTCTGTTTGGATAACTACTAAATTCATTTAGCAGGGGAAAGGTGAAATCCTGCCTGTAGTTCCACTGCCAGCTGTTTGAATAAACTGCCTGGAGAAAAGTTCTGACTTTCATAGCTATGGTCTTTAAGATTCAGGGGTTTTGTTGGCATTGTAGACACAACTTAGCTCAGAGTTGAGAACTGTGAGAGATTAAAACACGAAAAATGAAACAGTCTTGAGATATTCAGCTGCCAGACCTGAACTTCAGTCATGCAAGCACAGCTACAGCTTTCTAGTCTTGTGATTTGACTGTATTTTTATATCTTATGGAGATTACAGGAATGTATTTCTGATGGTCTGTTTCTTTTTCAAACACTTGGCTTCTACTTGGTCTTGGTTTTGAAAGACAGGTGCCTGCCAATGACGGCTGGAGCCCCTCCCAGAACAGAAAAATGCAAAGCCCCTCCCTCCAAATTATTGAAAGGGGCTCTCAGGCAAAAATATGAGGATAAGAATAACAGTTCTTTACTATGTATCAAGAAAATAAAGGAAAAGAAAAAAACCCCAACAAACTACAACCTAATAGGAAAATTAGAACAAGATGCAGTATTAAACAAAAAAAATCAGAACCTGACAGTTAGAATACAACCTGATACCCTGTTAGTCAGGGTGTTGGTAGCAGTCCAGTCTGAATGGTGGCTCCAGTAGTCCCACTAGAGTAACAGATGGTTCTGTTGCAGCAGAGATGCTGTAGAAGGGCAGAGTTTTCCTCCAGTGGTCCGGTGATGATGTAGAAGGGTCTGGTCCTTCCTCTGGGAATCCAATGGGAGAGAAGGCTGCTCCTCTGGGAATCCAGTAGAAGGCAGATGCCTGTTCTGTCCAAATGCCCAGATTATATCC
>VXBU01005397.1:0-52682 GCA_013400315.1 Bombycilla garrulus
AACGGAATCGCGGGGAAGAGTTTACCCCTGCAGTCCCGGCGACCTTTTGCAAACTGCCCTCCCGAAGTTTGCTATCCGCCGAGGTCGTAGTGCGGGGGCTCGGGCACTCCGCTGCCACACCGGGGGCTGGGGGCGAGGGGGCTTTTCGTATGGGCGAGTACCGGGCTTCAGCGCAACTTTTTAGTGCCACCAAGTGGCACAGATCCCTCCAGGAAACCAAGAAGCATGCCAGCCTGGGCTCTGCCTGCTGCGCTCTGGCAAAGGGAGAAAGGGGGATGCAAGAGCAACGACCAGCCCTCTACACAAAAATGCGCACACAGAGGCAGAAGTATCAAGCAAAAAGGAGGGACTGTTTGCCACTGGAAGGACAGGTTGCCCTCTCCAGCTCTCGCCCCTTCTCTCGCCTGCACGGTGACAGCACTGGGCACGGCAAGATGAGGACCAATGCCCCCGCCAAGAGCAAACCGAGCTGCCAGCTCCGTGGGCGGGTTGTGCCCCCTGCTTCTGACCCCGGCGGGCTGCCCCCGGCTCCTCCCCACGGCAGGTGTTACCTGCAGCCACCCTTTCCTGCCGGGCTCTCTCCCCTCTGGCATCCCGGACTCTCTGGACCCAGAGGCTCTGCAGTTCCCTGCCAGTCCTCTGCTTTCTCAACCAGCATCCCTGGACCGTATCTGCAGACCTACGGACAGGCTTTTTATTTGCCTACATTCTGCCCACAAGCTCGGTACCCTCTGAGCCCTTCCGCTTCCCCGCCCTCCCACAAATCCCACAGCAACACTCTCGCCTGCTGACTACCTGCTGCCCGCAGAGGGCATCTACCTTTCCTCGGTTAACCCTTCCCTTCGGAAGCTAGCCGAAGCTTTACCTTCTCCTCCGGTATGCCCGGGTTTTCCCAAATCCTCTCTTCTCCCTCTCTGCCCTTTTTCACGGCTCAGCCCCACACACCCGGCTCCTGCTTCCATTCACACCCAGCCGTCCCGCACTGCACGACATCGCTCTGTTCCTCCGCCTGGGGTGAGCACAGGGCCGGGCGCGACGGCTCTGAGCGCGGGGAGGGGGGTTGTAGCTAGGCGTGGGTGGTGGGAAAGGTCTGAAGTAGCCTGAGCCCTGACAAACTCAACACATCCCTGCATTTCTACTGAAACAACAAGGAACACCAAGGAACCATCACAATACAATGCCAGACAGAGATAATCTCTTTATTCAAAACTATTCTTAGCAAATAAACAAATAAATAAAGTAAAATAAATAAATAAATAATAAAGCAACATTACATTTAAGTAAGAGCTGATCTGGCATTTAAAAGGCTGCTGACCATTTACCAGGCTGTATTTGCAGGGAAGGATTAGCTTGTGGATCCATTTTCAAGAATTAACAGCCTTTCTCTGCCACCACTCCACAGCCTAACACTCACCGCTGGTTTTCCCCTCTTTGGGTTGCTGCTTAAAATATTACTGCTTTTTATTTTTTTTAAAGCAGCTGCTGAATGACCCAAATCCCAGCCACTACATGATGTGGCTCCCCCAGTGCGACTGCATTGCCACATCCAACCTGCACCATGTCCTGCTCACACCCCTGCCCCTCTGAGTTAACTTTGATAAAGTTGTTAGAGCATAAAGGAAAAGTTTTACTATGACTCCATCTGTGCTCCTAATTCCCTGTGATCCCATTATTGCTGTCTCTCTTCCACCAGATTACCAGCTTGACTGCTTCTTTCATCCCAGATTGTGAAGGATAGATATCCCACATGTCCTTACCAGGTGTAGAGCATGGCCTCTTTCTCCTTCACATCATCCTTCAGTCCCAGCCAGGGCCTGGCTGGGAGCCCATTAGCTGGAACCTGCTTCACACACTTACCCAGCTCTCCTGGCTCCTTCAGTCACGGATGCCCTGGAAAAGGCCAGGTCTTATGCAGAGAGCACCCTGAGTGTGTGTGACCCTAACTCTTTGTTTCCTCTATGCAGTTCCAAGAGCTTCTGTGTTGGTGCTTGAAGGGCTCAAGGTGGGTTATTGTATGACAGGGGAGACCCCAGTATTTACCATTCCTGTCACTGCCCTGCCTCTTCCTCCTTAGACCCATATATCTCTCATAATCTGTCTTACTCATTAACCATGTGCTGTGAAGTTGCTAGAAGGTCAGGAGCCTGGAGACAGAGAAGAAGGGACATATATTTGTAGAAAAAGCACAAACAGAGAGGAGGGTAGGGCTGTGTCTGTAGAAATGAATGGTGAGACCAAAAGCAAAGTGGTATTAATGTGCGCAGGGGTCTGGAAAGAATCAGTGTGGAAGGGATCAGTGTGGGATGAATTGGGGCAGGTGGGAGGGGTCATTGCCTTGCTGGGCTGTCACAGGGACTGTGTGTGCGATGAAAGAGTCAGAAAGCAGCCGCATCTCATTGGCAACAGAGACAGCCAGCTGGCTGGAAGGGAACAGGGTGACCCCAGCAGGAGATGGAGAGGATCCCCACACAAGCAGGACACACAGAGCTGTGTAGAAGCAGCCAGAGGGGATGTAAAGCAGCTCCTACACCCACATCCCCAAGGATTCCCCATGAATCACATCCCAGAGTCAGAGTTCATTGTGCCAGATATTTGGAGCAGCTGGATCAAAGATTAAAGGAGGCAAGCAGAATGGATGGGGGAGGCCATGGCATTTACATTCCTAATACCTCTAGCTGACCCTTTAAATGGGGTCCCAATAAATACAGATATATAAAAGGTTCTTCTCCTTCGCTCTCTTTCTCCCCTTTCTTCCCTCCTCCCTTTCCATCATTCTCAACAATTTTACAGAACCCATAAAATTAGCCACTGTCTTCTCTACTGATGGTAGATTCAATTTTCCCTACCAAAAAAAAGAAAATTCCATTCTATTTTGATACTATTTTTAAAGTTAACAAAAATAAAGCTTCCTCTTCCTGTTTGCAACAGCACCAACAAAAGATAAATAAACTGGTACCTGAAAAAGGAGACATAATGACTACATTCTACAAGCCCACTATTGGTAGCACGCATTACTTCTGTGGCAGTAGCACCTATAAATACTAACACATTGGCAAGGCTGTACATTTGCTGCATCTCTGCACTCTGAGGAACTTGTATATACAGAAAATTGCAGAGTATGAGCAAGTCTCCTGTATAATCAGTGTCTCTGAAGAGCATCCTAACCACGCCAGCATTTTAAGACAGAAAATAAGGAGGCTAAGGGAATACTAATTTGGATTCTCCTCAGTTCCAGAATTAATAAACCCTGTAGGACACAGGCACCACAATCAAAATGTGGACAAGAAGGTGATGTTGTATTGACCAAATAAGCCAAGTGCCTGCTTTCTTGCAAAGTAATCTCTAAAACAAAGGAAAAAATAAAAACAAGGAAAAAAGGATAAAAGTGATATAATATGGTTGTATTCATGTTATATATATACATATATTTGTATGTATGTATGTAAATATATGTATATATGTATATATTTGCTCCCTTTTAGATAAAATGGAATAATCCAACACACTTATAGTTCATGACATATTTAAAATCAAGAAAATTACTCTTGCCTCCCTAGCCAATATACTAATGGTAAGTCTGTTATGTAGGAGACAAAAAAGGTGAAAAGTATGCTATGCAACACATATTAAAAGAAAAACTAGCCTGACAGGGTATTATTAGCTTCTCCCTAGTTCATATTGTTCTTCCAGCCTTGAGGAATGCAAGGGCCTGATTTTATATGTCTCTTTTGTAGAGATTTATATATAAACTTCATATTCTCTTAAGAGTTATCCTAGTTGCTGCTACTGTAGGGTTAAGTTCTTCTCAGTGGAAGTTGCATTGCTGTGTTTTGGATTTAGAATGAAATATTTTGGAGTTATACTAAGTCATGTTTATCCTAAGTCAAGGATTTTATTTTCTTGTCTCTTGCTCTGCCGGTGCGTAAAAGAAACTGGAAGAGAACATAGTTGGGACAGGTGACATGAACTGATCGGAGGGACATTCCAAACCATAGAACTGTCATGCCCAGTATATAAACTGGGGGGAGTTACCCAGAGGGGAACAAATCTGGGGTTGGGAAGAGGAGTCTGGCATCGGTCAGCAGAGACTGAGCAATTGAATTGTGCATCACTTGGGTTTTCCAATATTGTTATCATTATTATAATTATTATTTTTTATTATTCAACTGTTCTTGTCGTCACCTACAAGTATTATTTTGACTCCCCTCCCCATTCCACCGGATTGGGGGTGGGGAAGAGGGGGTTGAGTGAGCAGCTGTGTGGTGCCTTATTTCCAGCTGGGCTTAAACCACTACAGAGTGAATACAGGAATATTGTGTTTTTTAGGGTGTAGTTCATATGATCTACTTTAAACATTTTGTTTAGGATGGCAAAGAAGGAGACATTAAGATGCATCCACTTCTCTTCAGAGATTGCAGAGTGAATCTATTCCTCAGAGAGATATTCCATAACTTGAGTGCTTTCAAGGAATCAGACCAATTTTTCACTCTTGGTTATGAATAGATATAAAGAAGACAATTTAGACTGTTCTAGCTCTGTGCAAGGAAGCAACCCAGCTCTTAGCTGAGCAAAATCAGAAACTCCAAACTGAACCTAGGTATGAAGCTCCTGCAACATTATTCAGGCTCTGAGTAAGGATTCTTACCTTAGATTTAGATTTAGAATCTAAAATTGGAAATGCCTATAAGATCTCATTTGGCCTGACCCTTATGCTCATCAGTGGACCATAGCACATGAGAAAGGAAGACAGAATATAGAACTCTGAGCAGGATGCTTGCAATGAGTGTGTAAAAGGGGAACAAGAAGTTATCTATGGGGATTTGTATGAGTAATGGGACACATCAGGTTTGGCTAAGAGACTGTAGCACACAAATGTCCTCAGATTTACCCACAAGAAATTATTTTAAGAGAATAAAACCAGTTTTCAAGGCATCGGAGTAAAAAACTAGAACCAAATGGTTGAATTTACCCAAGGAAATTGTTCTATGTGTCCTCCCTGTAACTCCTTCTTTGCACTTTCTAGAAAATTAATTTAATGTCTAAAGTAAATGTACTTGCCAAAAGGGGTAAGTGGAACTTTTTCAGAATTGCAGCTCTGGTTCACATTAGTAAAAGTATTCAAGGACAGTACCTCCAACTGAGAAAGTTTGGTTTAGGTTTATCTTTATGACTAAAGATATTAATCCTATTATTCAAGTTCAATTTCCTGTTGCTTCAAAATTTATAAGCATTTTTAACTTTATAAAATCAATAAAAATGCATTACATTTACCTGATTTCTTCTTGCTTTCTTTGTTATTTCCACTTTCTTGAAGTATCTGCATTTTATGTCTACGTATTGTATCCTATGCTATTCCAATCACTCTTATCCACCCAAGAACTGTACATCAGGCATTAAGAGACTCAAAACTGATGTGTGAGGATCTTAATTAAATGCAATCAGCACAAACACATTAAACAGGGAGCTTAGGGTATAGTCAGGCCTCCCTATTAAAACTGAGTGAAATACACGACTCCAAAACAAAACCAAAAAACCTAAAATTCTGTAACACTAAGGCTCCCAGGAAACTCCGCACCCTATAAAGTTGTTTCTGTCTGTGCTGAGAAAAGTGGTTTAGCATTCTCACATCATTCAAAATCTGATGCTGCTGCTCCTATTTCTACTCAGCGAGTTCCAATCTGAGTGGGGGAGTGCTTCTAATGAAGGCTGACAGAATGAAACCTCCAATTATGCTGCAGTATGATACACTATCTTCTCTCTGCAGTGAGAGTAGAGTATTGAATGAGTGAAACTCAGCCAGTTTTGAACTCATGCTCAATAACCCCAGATGGGTATCTTCAGCTGCACAGTGGGGAGGCAATGGCAGTGGGGCTATTATGTTATGAAGTCCCCAAACCCATACAAAATGGGATCAGATTTGTGCCAGTGTTATTGATTCATGTGAATACAAGGCAGAGAAGTTCCTGGCTCTGAAATGGCTTCTCCCCTGAGAACTCGACTCATTCCAGGATCCAGACCTTGCATTTTTGAGAAAGAATGATATCAGAGATAAACATTCTTACAAATTCATTTCCTTTGTAGAATCATAGAATGGCATGTGTTGGGAGGGACCTTAAAAATCATCTCACATCATCCTCCTTGCCATGGGCAGGGACACCTTCCATGAGGCCAGGCTGCACAAAGCCCCATTTAGCCTGGTCTTGGGCACTTCCAGGGACGGGTCATCCTCAGCTTCCTTGGGCAACCTGTCCCTGTGTCACCACCCTCACAGCCAAGAATTTCTTTCATAAATCTAAACCTTCCCCCTGTCAGTTTAAAACCATTACCCCTTGTCCTATGACTACATACCCCTCTAAAAATCCCCTCTCCCTCTCCTTGTCATTTTAGGTACTGAAAGTTTCTAGGAGGTCTCCCTGGAGCCTGCTCTTCTCCAGGCTGAACAACCTCAATTCTTTCAACATGTCTTCACAGGAGAGGTGTTCCAGCCCACTGATCATTTCATGGCCCTCCTCTGAACACACTCCAACATGTCCATGTTTATGTTGGAGACCACAGAGCTGGATGCAAAGATGTTAAACAGTGCTGGTCCCAACACCTATCCTTGAGGAACACCCTTTGTCTTTGCTCTCCACTCAGATATTGAGCTGTTGAGTGTCGCTATCCAACCAAATTCTTATCTCCTGAGTGGTATACCTGTCAAATCCATATCTATCCAGTTTAGAGACAAAGATGTTCTGGAGGACAGTGTCAAATGCTTTGCACAAGTCCAGGTAAATGACAGCAGTTGCTCTTTCCTTATCCACCAACACCATAAGCCTTCAAATTAGGAAGCCTTCAAATTTATCAGGCATTTGCCGTTAGTGAAGCCATCTTGGCTGTCATCAATCACTTCCATGTACCTTAGCATAATTTCCAGGAGGATCTGCTCTATGATTTTATCAGGCACAGAAGTGAGACTGACTGACCAGTGGTCCTCATGGTCTTTATTTTTTCCTTTTTTAAAACAGGATGTTAAGTTTTCCTTTTCCAGCCAGTGGGAACATCAATGGATTGCCATGTGTTCTTACATATAGATGTGTGCCTGCTTCTCCTTGTCTACAGAGAGCTTCATCTGTTCAGTATTCCTGGCTGGAAACAGACACTCACTAGAAAGTGACCTGTCCTTGCTCTTCCTTTCAGCCTCTCTCATAAGCTCTTCCATTCCCAGATGGAATTTCATGCACCTCAGCTCATCATTGACCATTGTGGAGATCTGCCTTTTGATTGTAGAGCCACCCTCAGGACTACCCGGCATGAAAACAAATGAAGCAGAGTAAAAAGGTAATGAACTTCACCTGAAAAAAACTCTGTCCTCCAGAAGAAAGTGGCAAAATGTCACCGCAATGCTCCACACTAGTCACCTTTCTGGTGTATTTCAGCTGAAACACTTATATTTCCAGCTATTCTTGGCCAGATGATTTCTCCTGCTGACACTGTGATATGCATCCCATTCCCCCTAGGAACAAGGAAGGTTGGCACAAGGCTGAGAAAACATGTAGCACAGAACAACCTTGCTCCAGTGGTAGCATAGACTTGGATCAGGACATGCCTGCTTGGCAGTTCACCTGCCACAGAAGGTGACTTGGAGTGAGCTCGGTCTCCTTGCTTGTAGCTATTTCTGTGCAAAATTTCAGCTTAGATGCAGGACTAGTAACAGTAGCAGGGGGCATAGACACAAAATTATTTCAGTCCCTCACCTTCCTGCAGGACACCAAAAACAGGGGGAAAAAGGACTAAGGCAAGCAGTAATCAGAGGTCTTAAGATTGATGTATATCTTTAAACTATAAATCCCCAATATTTCTTTCCTAGGTAAACAATTACTGTAGTTACCATAGTAACACCGAGATGACAAAAATAGTCTTTGTATTTTGAAGATAATTACTTTTTTGAGACCCGGCAATATGGCTGCTGTTCACAAAACTACAGTTTATGTCAAACTAATTAATTCTTTATGGCCCATTGAAGAAGCAGGTGCACCTCAATTTTTTTATTGGCACTGGATAAGCTCTTGAATTTGCAAAACAGGGGGTTTTGGTTGGTTTAGCTTTTTTTGGGTTTTTTGGGGTTTTTTTGATATGTTTATTTTTCATTCCGGAAAAGGAAGAGTCTGATGAAGAAAATTAGCAGATAAATTACTTTGAATTATAATTTAATCCAAAAGCATTTTCCTTCTCTTACATATTGCTCAGTTTTTCCCTAAGTAAATCTAGCCACAAAACCGCCCAAAAAGTTTTCTCTGTCAAACTTTCTTTTTTTGGCTATCAGTGCACACTAAAAGAAAATACAACTAAGAGAAATGTAGTTTTATTTTTGGATGCTGTATGACTCTAGGTGTATAAGGATGCTTTATTAAGACAAAAACACAGTTGACTGGTCATATTCTGTCTGTACTTAGGGCTTCTCCTAATATCTCTTCTGCATTCTTATTTCAAGATCAAGAGTTGTGTCATGGTAGTCTGCTGGATGAATAATCTGATTGCTGATGGATCCAAATGATTTACAGTAACATGTGGGCATGAACAGCTTGGATATTGAGAGTGGATGAATAACAAAACTTTCCTTATCAGATGTAGGCTACTGTAATGTGAGTTCTACCTCTGGTCATCAATACTTCCTTCATGATCAGTGGATAGGAATTGGTGCCTGCCTGATACAATTAGTGTCATCCCTAAGAGGTCTTCAAGTGAATGTGCCTTAAGATTGACTAATTTATAGAAATATGAGTAACTGAGAAGCAGATGCCTGAATTATGAACCCTTTGCGTCTGGCCAGATGAACATGACATGATTTTCATAAAAAAGGAAAAACAGTGTTTAAAAATTGTCTTGTTAAGAAATTGTCAAGACTCAGGTATAAACTTCTTTTTTGGAGAGTGAGTGAAACAAACCTCTGTTTTATCCCCAGCATGGGCCACTACCTGAATATGAAGTTTAAACGATCGCTTCTCCGATTTTCCTGTGTTTAAACATCAGTCTGTGCATTAAAGCAGTTCAGACACATGGTGTGCTAAGGAACACTCTGAGCTTATTCATTTGTCAAACCTACCTTATTGTGCATATTTCTAATGCAGCTACTCCCACAGCATTGAGCTGACAGAAATGCTTATCACAGTGCGGCCCCACTGAGATTCCCAATATGAATTCTGACCTTAAGAAGCCACCTGAAAAAATCCTACTGTGGCCCCAAGAAGTTCTGAGACATCATTTCAGGCTTAAATAGGGTGGGAAATCAAATAAATAAATGAAAAAAAAAAAAATAATTGTATCTCTGAAGCTATCATATATGAACACTTGGATGATCTCTGAATGCAGAAGTAAAAAGGAATAAGGAATAAGTCAGGTAGCAGTGAAACCCTACTTGTGTTTGGGTAGGGGAAAATCAGTGTCTCTTCTTCCTTTTTTCTTTTTTTCTCCCGCAGGTACAGCTCTGCTGCACTTTGTTAGAAAACTGCAGTAACAATTTTCTGTTTCCATGTCTAGTACAGCTCTAGGGTAGGCCAAATGTTTGCCTTACTTGCATCTCCCACTTTTCTTTGAAGGTGATCATGTCTTGCCAAAACAAAAAAAATTAAAAGTTTGGAAGGGAAGTAGACAAAAGTCTGGCATTCCCTGTTTACTTGATATGAAACTAGGGTGAGATGACAATGGGTCTCATAAAGCAATAAAATATCCAAAGCCTGCACAAAGACAAACACTTATTCTTACAGAGGTGAATGGGCTTTTGATTGGTTCTAAACCAGTACCCACTGAATAAACAGCATGAATGAAAATAATTTGAAATAATAGGTCAGATCTAAGAAAAAGAAACCTCTGAACCTCTCAGGGGTCTGGAGGACATGATCTAGAAGACTGGTAGTTGCATGTAATGCCAAAACTGCAGTGATACCTATGCATGTGTGCAAGGAAGGCAAAGAGGTATTGTTTGAAGCAGAGATAAAATCTTGTGCTGTACAGAAAAAGAACCAATGCACAACTCTCATGCACAGAGTCCAATTTCACATGTAAA
Organism: Bombycilla garrulus; assembly: GCA_013400315.1. Taxonomy (NCBI): domain Eukaryota; kingdom Metazoa; phylum Chordata; class Aves; order Passeriformes; family Bombycillidae; genus Bombycilla; species Bombycilla garrulus. Next base: position 10,046 of record VXBU01005397.1, read on the forward strand.
ATGGCCCCAAAACACTGCTTTGCGCACAAGTCTATTAACTCTAATGGAAGAAGAGAAACAAAGCTCTCATAACATGGTCAAGTTTGTTAGGATAATGTTTGAATAGACAATTCCCTTCTGAGTTGATTCTAATATTTCCGCAGTAAACAGCTTCTTTTTGTTAAGCTTTTGATAAATACTGATAATACTTCTGGTTTTTTGACACTTGTTTACAAATAAAACAACATGATTTTGCTTACATGGAGTTTAACATCTTTGAAAACAAGAATGCAAAAGCTTTGCTGATGGAAGGAACCAACTTCGCAAAACATATCAGCCTAGATTTTTTTTTTTCAGTTTTGCACACAAAGCATTTTCAGTCTCTTTGATATTAACACTACTGACATGCTTTCAGCTGCAATAGGACACTTGTTAATTCTCCAGAAATACCCTTAATAATTTCAGTTAAAAAAATGAAATAATATAAAGAAAAGGAGCTAAGTGTGGAGGAAGACTGTAAAACAACTGCAGAGAATACAATAAATTTGGTAATGATTTACTACATTAAAGAAGATACTGAGAGTGTGCATTGCCATATTTTCTTTGTGGCCATATTCAAGAAATCCTTTCAAAAAATAGCATGTTTGTTGCTTGTGTTGACTGAAAATAAATTATTCCTGTAGCCAGAATTTACTTATTCAAAGATGGCTTCTGGAACAAACAAAGATTTTTAAAATACCATTAGAAAAATGACAAGAATCACCTACCCATATTTAAGGCTTGTGGTTACAATTCAGCACCTAGGCCACTATCAGATCAATTGATGTGATAGGAGTATTCATCACACCTCACTTCAGGTTTTTGTGATATAGATTTATTATTTTTTCTATAACTTTGCTCATATCAAGATGTAATATCAAAATGCAATTTAACAAACCACATTGTCTTCAAAAAACATGCCCTCTGAAACCCAGAACTTTGCTCTGTTGCAATCCTGTTAACTGCAAACCTCCAGGGTTTTAATATCACAACTGTCCATGCAAATTAAGTTTTATGGGTTTACTATGATTTGAAAGCTCTGTAGATTATCATCTTGCTGTGTGACCTTTTGCTGAACCTGGTAAAATAATCAGGATTTTGATTCAAGTAGAAAAGCAAGATGAGAAGTATTTAGCTGCAAATATTTTAGAGCTTGACTTCTCATCAATTCCATGTCACCCTCTGGTTTTTGTAGGGGAGAAGTTGAGAAGTTAATCTTGCCATTTTTTAGGGCTTTTTGTGAGTGGTTTGGTATGGTCTGGGGGGCTGTGCATGTGTGTGGTTTTGAGGGGGTTTGAGGGGGGAGAATTTTGTGTTAAAATCAATTTACAGAGAAATAAAGTCCTCCTCATAAACTCACACCCCCACATGTGGCAAGTGCTGATAATGCTCCCCATGGACACCAAGAGGAAGAAGCACAATTTTACTTTGTGGAATTGGGAATTCCATCTCACTTCACCAATCAATGATACAGCAGAGAGATTGCTCCAACTTTAAGCCTAAAAACCAGCTGGACAAAGAAATGTGAAACTTCAGAATTAGACTCTTACTTATAATCAGGATGAAAATATCCATGAATTAAATCAGCAAATTTCAGCTTTTCAAAGTAGGGCTATAAAAATATTTACATAGTGAAAACCCATCAGTTTGTCCATGCTGATTAGTGTTACTCAGAAGACAAAATAAAATAAAAAAAATAATTATTTTACTTAAGTATTTACCTTAACTTAAATATTTACCTTAACTTACATAGCAAGAGTCAACACTGATTGGCCTTCCAGTGGACATTACAACAAAGAAGTCAAAAATTTGTGACAACAAAGAAATTTTAGTAGATCTTTCAATAAAATAAAACATTTTAAAATAAAATCCTCTATAAATAGCTATCAAAAAAGAAAATTAAATTGAAGTTGATAAGTGAAGTGCAGTATTTCAAGAACTCAGAAATTCTTTGCATATTTTCAGAATTTGCAGATATTAGAAATATTGAAATAAAAAGATGAACTGAAAAAAATCTATCCGGATATAAAAAGTCTTTTAATACTTTTTATGTTACCCTTCACTGTCTTCTGCAAAGGACAGTAGCATAATGCAAATATTTTTATGCCTTTTTGGCATTCAGATGCTCTATAGATAGAAGACACACTTGGATGATATTCTACCTTGACAAGCTTTCAAAATCTGCATGAGAAAGCAAGGTTTAAACTAGAATTTCTGCAGCTTCATACAGATACAGATTAATAAAGACGATCAAGAAAGAACATCTAAAAGGTCTTCTACGATTTAGAAACCTTGGAACTGACATTTCTTGCTCCGTCTTCCCTTCATTTACCACAGAAAAAGCAAACAAATAGAATAAAATTACTTTTGCCAAGAATGAGCACTGAATTGCAAACCTCAATACATTTTTCCCCCTTCTGTACATAATCAAGAAGCCATTTGTTCTGCAGTAAAAGCTGCTTTGATACATCTCCTCAAAAGCACTGTAAGGAAGGCTGATAACACACTTCACCATTTTAGAGGCAGCAGGGACTGCACATGCTCAGTGCCGTTATCACCTAGGAAACAAATGATTGCATCTTATTTTTGGCATAAGGCTGTAGGTGTAGGAAAGATCTGAAATTTGCTCCCACACAGAGCTGAACTCATTCCTCATGATGCCAACGGGAGTACTGAGCGGAGCCGCTGGAAGCACCTCCTAGTGGTAGCCAGGGAACCACCCACGGGCACTAGACATGGTGTCAGGGCTCCTCGCCGCGTGAATTCCCCAGGAACAGGCTGTTCCGGCCGGCAGAAGGCACAAGTCAGGCCAGGCAAACATAATAGGCTCTCTGGAGCTGAAGATCTCCAAATGAAATCTGTGAGGCACCCAGAAGTAGCACGCATCAAGATGTAGAAGCATTCAAATGGGTTTTAATGAAACAATTAATTTAAGTGCTCTTCAGAACTTGATGTAAATTGCCTCTGCATCAGAGCATTACAGCAGGAGGCTTAATATATTGATAGATTTTAAGGCCTGAAGGAACCATTATGATCATCTAACCTGACTGCTTGCATAGTACAGGTCAGACACTCTCACCCAAAATTCTGTAAGTAAAGCCCATAACTCTGGATTAAGCGAGAGCATCTCTTCTTGAAAGCCTTCCAAACCTGATTTAAAGAACTTTAATAATAGAGAATCCATTGCAGCCCCAGATAAATTGTTTAATGGGATATTATAACTCTTAAGGTTTTGCCTCTTATTTTTAATTTGCAGTTTCCAGATTATTACCCACCTTTTTTTTTTTTCAAGCAAGCAGCTTGAAATATAATTGTGACCTACTTGGAAAGAGCTTATTGGGAAATGTTGAGCAGCCTTGATGATCACAAAATATGTACATGCAATTGCATTATCCATCTTTTCTTCCCTCTATAAAGAGTCAACCTCATAATGTTGCTAGGACAGATAAGCACATCCTCAACTTTGCTGAGTGGTTCATCATAATTCTTTCCAGCTTTTATATGTAAATATTTGTCATGAAAAACTTCACCATCAGGAAATAAAACTTTGGTTTAATTCTAGCGTCATTATACAGTATTTTCCTAAAAAGGGAACATCTGTAAAGCACTATAGGCATAAATTCATAGGGAAATTGGTATTTTACAATGCCTTTCCACATGGGCATGTTTACTGAATAGTTTACTGCACCCAGTTTCAGGAACAATGAGCTCCTGTAAGATTACTAATGCACTGTTCCCTTTATCCCTTATTCCACAGCTACCTCCCTCTCTAGACATGTCGGGAGTGCAAAATTATTCTAACCTTAACACACATATGTGCAACCTCACTGACAGCAGGAAAGAGCACTTGTGATTTATACCCGCAAAGGAAATGAGAATGACCTCTTCTAGAGGGATGCACAATAAAGGGAATGATATAAAAATGGTGATTTCATTAAATCTGACAGGGTAATACTAATGTGTGTCATTTAACAATCTAGTCTGCCACCATAATGACTTGCAGCATTTGCTTGATCTGTACTCTGATGGTTTATCTGATATCACTATGATAAAGTTTTTCTTTTGTCTGTACAGTACCTGGCACAACAAGGCCCATGGTTAGGGACTCATGCACGTTATTATAGCAGAAATAAGAAATGCTAACCATAGTTCACTTCAGTGGGACTCAGTGTGCCCATATGGTCTGTCCATATGGAGCTGATTTCAGAATGGGTTTCTTTATGTGCAGAACCTTACTGTTCACAGACAAAAAGATGAAACTTTCAATAAGGAAAATAAGTAGAGAATAAAAAGTAAACCTGATGAACAGAGACCATAGTATTATTTTTCCTTTCAAATCTCACAAATGAAAAACAAACAAAAAATAAATAAAATAGCACCACAGAGATTAAAAACATGACTGCCTAGATTTGAGATGCTCATTAATTATGGATACCACTTTGCATCACAAAATGTTAACACTGTAGCCAGGATGTATGCTGAGAGAATTAATATCTAAAAGCAATGACTGTGTGTGGGGAAGCTGCTTCTTTTTGAGCAAAATAATGGATACCTCTATTCCAGCCTGATAATGCTTCACAGCTTATAGACTACTGCTTGGTAGGCTGAGGTTAATATGATCACATAAAAATTCCATGTCCTGTGAAATTATTTCATCTTCGCAAAGGGGAACGCACACAAATCGATGTTAATTGCAACATTAATATTTCTGATTCTGTCAAATGTCTTTAAAGATTGATGATAACAAGCTGAAATCAGCAAAGCGAATGTAGCGAGATGCAGCTGAGACAAGGATCAAGTGATAAGACAGGAGAACATTTCTGGCATTTAAGCTACTGCTTTGGAAGGGTCTGTCCATGGAAAACAGCTTGACCTCTCTCCAACACATCTATTCTTGCAAACAACTTTTCAGAGAGGCTGTATAACATGGCTGCCAGCAATCCTGCTGCTTCTGTGATGACACACGCCACAAAGCGAATATAAAAGATGGCATCTTTTCTTGAACAACAATGGCTTCTTATGATTTAAGGCTGTAGAACAAATAACTCTGTAGATAAATTTGAAGAGAAATGGATGTATGGATCACAGACTCTGTAGCCTTTATTAACATTACTGTGAATTACAATTCATTACTCTGAATCTTTGTACATGCATAACAGAACAGCAGACCCCAGTAGCTCCATGCTAGAACTGTATTTACTCCCACAATTATTCAGTTTTGTTAATTTTCATTTTGACACCCTGAAGCCACTGTTTACAGCAAATTGTTATATCCCTTCTTCTTTTTCTTAATTGTAGTTATGTTGAGAGTATGTTAGACTGAAAACAAGTCACACGCTATTTTTTCCTCACTCAGATTTTCTTCCTACTCCCTTATCTACAAGTTGCTTAGTGAAATTACTCTGGAGTTTCTGTCCTTTACATGCAGCTTTCATAGAATATCACTTTTTGGGTACAATAGCTCCAGAACTGAGCACCTGCTTCCTGCTCCCAGGCTGTTCAGTTCAGACCATACCTGTAGTCCACAAACAAACTTATGTGGGCTGCTGGGAAGGGATATGTGGAAAACACTACATATATTCCATGTATATACATTGTAATAAATTCAGGACTGACACAATATTTTTATTGAGTTTTGTAGTTATATTTTTTTATTCTCTTGTATACTCTGCCTTTATAAAGGAGATGTATTGTATAATGACTCCTCTACAGTAGTCAGACTCATAACGTGTATAAAGTGAAATGATTTATTACACAGACCACAATACTTTAAGACTAGAAGTGTCACTTTGTAATTAAAGTGTCGGAACAGCTGGGATGATTTATAAGGGTGATATAATGAAATTATTATTCTGAGGTTTGTCCGTTTCTTGTAAATTTTGTCTACTCCTGGCATGTACATTAGTCGTGTGGTATTTATAGCATGGGCTTTCCAAGCATAGTTTCAGGGATTAATGTACAAAAAATTAATGTATAAGTCTTTGAAAATCAGATTAGTTGGATAAAATAATGAGGCCATTGTCAAAGTAAGAATAACAGCCAGGCTTCCCAATGTATAAATTCTCTTTTTTAGGGCTCTGAACATACAGCACAGCTCTAAATGTGCTATGCTTTACACATAGCACTAACTGTGCAGATTCTTCTCATACAAGGGGCTTCTCTCTGCTGCACAGGCTAAAAGCATTGGGGACATGGCCAAAAAGGGGGAAATTTGAGTTCTCAAATGGTAATACTTATTGCTCACATTTTGCTTCAAAGCCACACAGGTAAATACATTCAGCCTGTGTAATTTCCTCAAACATTTTCAGACTGCTGTGAACCACTCTTTCCTGCAGCTAAACTCCAGTTCGAGGTGGATGCAAACATAACAATCTATGTTGGTATGACAATATATATTTTGAACTTCAAGATTATTTTTCATTAATTGCTAGCATGGTTTTGTGACTAACAAGATAAAAGTTACCGTGACATTATTTAGTAGGATTGTTTTTCACAAAATGACTCCCTTGAGAAGCCTTAGTCTATTTCATCAACTTTCTGTCAGCCGTATCCAGAAGGTATCAGTCTGCCTCTTGGTCTCTCTCCTGGTCCTTTCCATCTGAAATGGCTCAAAGGTCTGTCTCCAGAGACCTGAACTAAGTCCCTGTCTCACCTGTCACACGTTCATGGCAGCACCTGCTTGCAGGTAAATAAATGTATGTATCACAATTCCCAAAAGAAACCGTATATGCCTGAAACAATTTGATTTTTAATTAGTTTCACCCTTTTCTTTGACAAGGCTACACAAAGCCTTTACATTTCAAAACAGATTTTGCAAGGGAATGTCAAAATAAAGCTGTTTTCATTTGAAATTTAGTAATTTATAAAGTATTTTGCTCTTATTAGTTTTCCTATTGCATGTGTGTGCTCATTCTGAAAAGAGATTGAGTGTCTTCAGATGTTTGAACAGATACTTAAAAGAAAAAAGGTCAGTTTTTCATTAATAAATATAGGTTTGATCACTCTAAAACAAAAGCAAATTGACCTTGAAATTGGCTAAATGCATAAGAGGAAATTAAGACAAATGAAGATTTACCTTGAGAAATTTTAATAAAGTACATAAACTTTTAATTTTAAAATGGACTTTCTGGCTATCTTTGAATAAATTAAAATAAAAGTATTAAAACCTCTAGACAAATAATTTATAAACCCAAAATATAATGGTTCANTATTCAAACTCAAAATTTAATACCTATTTAAGTAAGATCAGGAGTGAGAATCCTCAGTGTTCTCTATGTTGCTATATTTTCAGATGAGAGCTTTTTTGCTTCCCACATTTTAATTGTTTTATACCCTCATGCAATATGTGTTGCAATATTAAAGAAACTCTGAAAATTTAATATCTTAAAGTTTAAAAAACTGGTGATACAGCTATTATTCTATCTCCTCTACTCCAAAGAAGTATATGGCAGCTGCAAAATCTTCCTTAAAAATCCTGATTATTACTTGGTTGTTTGCAAAAAGTGCAATTAAAAAAAAAAAAAAATTACTAGGCACCTTTTTTCACACAGTGTTTAACAAAAAATTACAAATTTTCTTTTTTTTTTTAATGATGAGCAGCGTGGAATATTCTATACATTGCAAGCTTTAATATTTTCTCCACCACACCATTATTCACAATTATTTTTATTGTATCAAAATGTGACATTTCTGTCATATTTTTTTATTTCTGCCAAAACTACTTTTTTTTTAATAAAGGGCTCAAAACACAAAATTGATTGATTATTAATGAAAAAATCCTTCTGAATTATTCGATTTTTATAGNAGACAAATAATTTATAAACCCAAAATATAATGGTTCAGATTTTTTTTTTTTTTTTGTGAGAAACTGATTCTCTGTTTCTTTTGATGTGCATTGGTTTGGGGTTTTTTCCATCTCAGGGAAAGTAGAAGAACAAAACTAAACTGAAGAAAGTTATAATTACTATTATTCAAACTCAAAATTTAACACCTATTTAAGTAAGATCAGGAGTGAGAATCCTCAGTGTTCTCTATGTTGCTATATTTTCAGATGAGAGCTTTTTTGCTTCCCACATTTTAATTGTTTTATACCCTCATGCAATATGTGTTGCAATATTAAAGAAACTCTGAAAATTTAATATCTTAAAGTTTAAAAAACTGGTGATACAGCTATTATTCTATTTCCTCTACTCCAAAGAAGTATATGGCAGCTGCAAAATCTTCCTTAAAAATCCTGATTATTACTTGGTTGTTTGCAAAAAGTGCANCTTGGGTGTTTGGAAAAAGGGCAAATAAAAAAAAAAAAAATTACTAGGCACCTTTTTTCACACAGTGTTTAACAAAAAATTACAAATTTTCTTTTTTTTTTTAATGATGAGCAGCGTGGAATATTCTATACATTGCAAGCTTTAATATTTTCTCCACCACACCATTATTCACAATTATTTTTATTGTATCAAAATGTGACATTTCTGTCATATTTTTTTATTTCTGCCAAAACTACTTTTTTTTTAATAAAGGGCTCAAAACACAAAATTGATTGATTATTAATGAAAAAATCCTTCTGAATTATTCGATTTTCATAGTTTATCAAAGTACAAATTAGTTTCCAATTAATCTAGGATTGTTTTCTTAATCTTTCAAGATTCTTTTAGAATTGGGCATTTGTCCCCAGGAAAATAATCCAGTATAAGTACCTACTGTATTTGGTGTAATAGACAATAACATATTTGTGTTTAGCAATACACACACACACAAAGACACACACACACACACACATATATATATATAGTGTGCTGGAGATTCCCTTTACACTAAATACTAAGAAATAGGTGGTTATGGAATGCATTTCAGATCCTTGCGATGTAGATGTCTGAAAAGGCTGTACTGATTGCAACTAAAATCATCCATTTCTCTACTTTGATCATAAAAACCTGGACTGGCATACTCAGGTGTATATTTTTGCAGTGCTATTTTTACATGGTAATATTTGAAAGTGAAAAATATTTAACAAGTAGATACCCCAAAATTTGGGCCATTGAAAATTTTTAGCCTTAAAGAAAAGAAAAAAAGTGTTATTCATGCCTTGCAATAAAAAAGGAGTGGGGAGAAGTCAAGGAATGAAAATAACATGCTGGAAGACTTTTATTATAAAATTCAGCATGAAAACCTTCAGCTTTAATTCTCAGCAAGGAAAATATTTGAAATCAGTGCAGGCATGAATATGAGCTTGGCACTCTCTGTGATATCCTCTTTGTTTGTTGTTTCCATAGAAATTGCATTTCAAAGTCAACATATGTACAGACTCCTTTAGTCAAAGTTAGATATTTTATTTTAAATAGTTCTGCTTTATGTATTCAATACTATTTTTCTAGAAAGGGAGAAATACTCCATGTCAAGTATTTGCTCATATATCTGGTAATGGTGAATATTCCTTTTATTTGTAGAAAATACGCTGTTCACTGTTAGGTCACCTACGTATCTCCCAATGTTATTTCTATTTCAGAAGGTTGCTGGAAATATAATAAAAGTCACAAAACAACTGATACTGCAGGTATTTGTGTTCTTTGATTTATCTGTACTTTGAAGTGTATAGGTGGCATAGCTCCCATTTAAAAATTAAAGCATTTATCCAGCCTACTTCTTTGCAAGGATGGTTTTGTAGAATTAACATAAACTTATCAGTACAGCTCAAAAATGCATAGACAGGTTCATTTTTCTGATAGATGCCTTTGGCAACTCTATCAACAACCACTCAGGGATATTTTTATTTCTGTTGCTTTCAAGAGGTAGGAAAATGTTTCAGTGGAGATGAATTCAAACCAGTGCCATACTGGGGGGCAGCACATGGCATCTCCGCTGGGCTCAAGGACTACTCAGGTTTGCCCTGGTGAGGAAATGTGTGGTTAAATCTAAGGTTAAGATCACCTTGCCTGCATCTCAGCCTGATTCAGATGTCTGTGTCTGGGCTGATTACCTTGTCTTTTCTTTCTAGTGATGGAGAGAAATTGTCACTTTCTGAAAGGGATTTAACTGAACTATCACGGTTGTCAGCAGGGTGGAATGACTGGACATGCAGAAGTGGAATGGTACTGCAATCACTTCTCTTCTGCATCATGTTAATGAAAATTATATTTTTTTATTGTTGCTAGTTTTCATAAATCTCTTAAACACACTAAAAATAGTTTTTGTGTGGCCTCAGCATAGGGCTGCTTTGTTTCTCTCCACCTCATTTTCTTTATCTGAGAATTAAGGAAAAATATACATTTATATGTCAAGCCAATACACTAACCGCTTGCAGTTCTCTAGATGATATAAAGTATTCAAAGCCCAAGGTGTTACACATAGAAACATACTGGTCACACTGAAATCAAATGCAGGCAAGGACAGTTTAAAAAACAAAAGCAATTGAAAAGTCACCTACGAAAGTAACTCTCATGAGAAACACCTGTCACCCAAATTGTAAGACCCACGAAATAGCAAGGCCCATCAAATAGTAAGAAGCCAAACATTTTTCAAGCACTGAAATAGAAAACAGATTTGCCCTCATGAAATGAAGACAGTCCCAAAAGTAGAGCAGAACTGACACTTACATCTAGTTCTGGGAGATCCGAAAATATCAGACCTAGAAAAGTTGTGACATCACTCCATATAGAAAAGATACAAGCAAATGTTTTTAGGAACTTCTGAGCTTTGCATCTTTCCATGGGGGTATTTGACATGGCATTGGAGCCAGTGCTTGCTTTCAACCATCACTTGCAAAATAATAATAAGTAAAATACTGATAAAACCCCAGAATCCTCAAGAAAGAATCAATACAAAAGTGATTGGCGTTCCATCTCTTCACTGATATCTTCTTATTTTTGGTGTAAGGGGCAATTAAGATTAACCTCATGTATGTTGGCAGTAACTTTTGCACTATGACTCTCTTTCAGTCTCTTTCTTACTCCGTATTTATCATTCCTTGGCAGGGAAGAGGTCTTTGGTCATGCTGGAAGACAAGTTCTATAAGGATGCACAATATTGCCTCACAGTTTCCACATGCCTAAATGAATTTTACCTAACATTATATTAAATGTGGCTTTGCTTTTTGTGAGTGGAAGATCAAGTTCAAAATAAATTTGGCAGTACGTAATGCTAGATCACCCTAAAATTCACTAATGTACAGAAAGCTTCCAGCAAAACCTTTTATGTGCCTGGCAATGAATTTATTTGAGAAGTGTAGCAATTTATTGTTGGTGTGTCAACATAAGACTGTGGTGCACAAAAATCCAACTTTGCACCAGGCAAGTGAGCATACACACACAAAATAGAATCCTTTAATTTATAACGTAGCTAAATATTCCTTGTAGGGAGATAAATACATTATGTCTATTATATATAAATAATCTGAAAATGAGCTAAATATCTGACAATACAATCATATAATATAATAATAAATACAATAAAAATAATAATAAAATATAATAATAATCTAAATATCTAAAGATGAACAAATGGGTGACAAAAGATCCTGGCATAAGCATAAGGGCATTTAGTATTTTTATGTGTTTTTATAGCAATGGAATATGTAATATGAAGTTTCCTTTGAGAACTCACTCAGAAATCTTTGCTTCTTCAACCTTCCAAGTGATCTGCTGAATCCAGTCATCAGAACCCAATCAATCCTTCACAGTTTGTGAAATTAGCCTTGCCACTTAAGGCCTTCAAAATTTTTATATGATTTGGGGTTTTTGTCAAAAACATACTCTGAGAAAAAGATTGGAATGATAAAATTGCTTTGGCCAAGTCCATCTCATGCGGTCAGGGACAATTTAAGATTAATTTAGCCATTTAAGTCAAAAGAATCTCTTACACTTATGTCAGAAATATGAAATGTATTACTTCTTAAAGTTTTTAATTTGTCTTATTTAATACCTTAGCATTAAATTGATGCACAACTGGTGCATCACTTGCTTTCTAAACAAATTATTTCTGTTATATTCTACATCTTTGTTCCCTGGCCTGGGGAGAAGAAAGGAATTCCAGGAACACACTTGGCCATTCATTTCTTTCAAATGTTTTTCTAGGTACATTAAGTCTCCCAGAACCTATAACTGGTGTACAAATAATGTTTTCAATATTCTTGTGAATAACCCCAATAAAATGTGCTTTCTTACTCAGAAAATTGTTTGACTGTGTTTTTGTTCCAGATCTTTGCTTTTTCTTCTGAAAAGTTGAAAGCAGGCCTACTTTTTTAAATTTGTAAAATAAACTCCAAATCTTCGTGTCTTTCGCTTTCTAACTACTTTAAGGATCTTGTCAAATATCAGGTAGGTATATGTTGTATTATTTGCCCTGTTGAGCAGTATAGACCAGATGCCTGCTGACATCTCTGCTGAAATTACCACTGCAATTGGGCAATATTTCATTCACTTTTGTCATAGGAATGATCAAAATAAAGGACCTTGTTGTCCATTATCTTGCTCCCTCAATGGCCCTTGGCAGATTCACTGTGGATCTGGGAACAAAACAAGCCTGTACAGACACTTCCCTGGAGCGATCTCCCTTCCTCAAGGAACTTAGGGTTCAGAAACTTCAGGAGCCAGAGATGGCACATTCATGTTCTACGATTCTGTGGTTTATTCTTTCCTGAATTCGTCTGATCAGTTTTTGAACTCACCAAAATTTTCAGCTACAATGGTCATAGCAGCTTAGCTATGACTTGTAAAAAGAAAAAATATCTCCTTTTGCTTGTTTCAAACACACTGCATCATAATGGCAAAAAATTAAGGATGACAATGAGAAAAATCTCTTGTGATTCCCCTTCTCTTTTTACTCAACTGTTAGCTATTATCAGAATAATTTTACGTTGGAAGCACTTTCCTTTCCCGATTTTCCCAGATGCCTAATGTCTTACCAAGACATTTTGTTCTTTATTCAGAGAGTTTGCAGTCTGAGTAATAGAGTTTCCTATCTACTGTTTGCATTGAAGTGAAATTGAATGTCAAGGTCTTATTTATATAGTTATTTAGCCGTAGAATAATTAGTGAAGTTCTAAAGGGAATGTAAAATTCAGTACAATTTGATTCTTCATTGCAGTCATTATCTGGCCAGCAAGGGGGAAAAAGCAGAGACCACATGAGTCTTTCATGCAGCTGGGCCTTTGAGTACTGTCAGACAGTTACAGAAGGTTAACAAGACTTTTTGAATTCTAAGCAACGTATGTCTTTTCCCCTTATTTTTCATATGCTGTAGAGAGGTTTAAATTAATAGAAACATGAGTGGAGCTATTACAGTTGTCTTCTCTGCTATCTGTATTTTCTCCCTGCACTGATCTGGGAGTGAAGGACCATGTGATCTCCCCTCTGTAGAGTGGGGGGAGCAGAAGGAGGACACACATCATTCTCCTGTGGACCCACTGGGCTTGCAGGTCATCTCCTTCTTGCCCATTCCAGCACATTTCTCTGCTTGCAAATCTTAAAATAATAAGCATGTATGCAGGTAGCAATCTGGGAATTAGGGAACGTTTGCTTCCCACAGCTTTCCTTCTCTCATTGTATCTCAAGGAAGATGTTTGCATGTTTTATATTGTAGTGTATCAGCACAGTTTTATATTAGAGCTCCTTCTACCAGACTTACGGAGATAAGGGGTTTTCAAGGGAAGAAAAAGCTGCAGACTTTGAGAATCCACTAGCAATAACAATTATGAAGTTTAAGGGGGTTTCTGTGGTTTCTGGAAGTCTAGCCAGCTAAACTTCTGTTCAAAACAAAATGAGGTAAAGCTTACTGCAGGTAAGGATAATACTCAAAGGAAAATCAGAAAGCAGCATATGATATTAATTTCTTCTACACATATTTTCTTTCCACTAGAACTTGCCACATTTAATCACATTTTTGTGACAGTTTTTTAATCTTAAAAGGTATTCTATTGGTGTGTTGAATTCAGGCTCTTTTGCCATTCAGAAAGTTTTTATTTACCTCAGCAAATTGCAGATACATTTTAGAAAAACTATGGTATTCTCCTCACCACTTTTGGGTATTTAAAAGATCACTTTAGGAATAAAATAATATGTGGTTGAATTTCAGAGAAAAGTATGCATTTGAACTGCTTATTTGATGCACTTCTACTTATAAGCAAAAGCTAGGTTTAATGGAAGTCTAGCTGCTCTGAGTCCAGAAGAGGTTATGTGAGGTGACCTAAGCCTCCAAGGGTCCATGCTGATTCATATACCTGTACCTGTCCCAACTTAGTCTGTCATTCCTTTTCCAAATTCTGTTTTTTGACCCTGCACAGTGGTGTTTTCCTTACTACCAGGAGCTGCTGAGACCTGCTCTGTGCTAAATGTCACTCTCATGGTTTTTAATACACCTATTATCTGTTTTCCAAAGTACGCACACAGAGAAAACCAACACAGAGCTGCTAGTAGTTTTATTATTTTTCTGTCTCTCTGCAGAGCTGGATAAATGGGGCAGGACAATTCTGTGAGATGCATCTAGAGGTACTTAGATACAGCTGGTTCTGGAGATGAGCCCAGCACCATGGGCAGCCCAGGAGGAAGCTTCCTCCAGTCGACTTGCAGAGGAGTCACCGGAATCAGAGGATACTGGAAAGGAGGAGGAAGAGCATAGGCTTTTAACTGCAAGAGTAAAACTCTGAAGCTGGTTGAGTCACAACTGTCATGATGGCGGAATATGGAGCTTTGCAAGGTGGGGGAGTCAGTCCAGGAGAACTGTAACAGAGCAAAGGCTGGTCTTGCCTCTCCCTTAGTTGTTTCCACCACTAGTTTTGCATAGGCTGGATTGCTTGACTGACCCCTCAGCAAACAAGTTTCTCCTGGAAAATTAACAGAACATTAACCCAGAAAAAATATGAATAATTTTCCTGTAGTGTGCTGAAAAATCTTCTCTACTTTCAACCTCAGTGAGCTCCTAGAAGCGACAGGGATTTCCTGAAGCAGCACAACATAATCCACCTAGTTAAATCTAGGCCCTGGCCTGCTATCAGGGCCACAGGTACGCTGCCTTTCAGCAAAGATCTGAAAGCAGAGGTGCAGTGTAAGTGGAGTGTAACAAAACTGGAGGAAATACTGCTTAGCATCCCTGTTAGATGCTACCTGATCATCAAGACAGGTATAAGGCAAGTTTTTTGGAGACTGTAGATTAACAGATTGGTAACTACTTTTCTGCTACTTGCTATCTTTAGTCTATAATAGGGAGAAATGCCTTGTGCCTTTTGCTATAGTTTCTATATTTTCATTGCTCTTATTGCACAGCATCTCTTCTCCCTTGCGTTGGACTGCAGATCAATGACATTTTTCTTGCTCCTAGAAGTTGGCCTGTGTTTTCATACCAGTCTGAATGCCTGTTTTCTGATGCATTAAGCCTGTATCTAGGTATCCTAGTATCAGATCAAAAATAACACGGCCACATTACAAAAGCATTGATCTGGTAACATTCACTGGTTCACACAATCTGTGCCCATTGGTTTATCAGAAAGAATTTCCTGTCTGGTTAATAAGACTATCTGATGTTCCACTTGTGCTCTAATTGTCAAGAGGTCCTTGTACTTATGCATCTCAAATAACCATTTTTTTCTCTTTTTCTCTAGACAATTCATATCTCCACTGGTAATTGAACAGCATCAACTTTGTCCATCCAGCCTTTTTTTCTCCACAGTTTTATGCTTGACTTTTAAAATAACCATAATTAAACTTATTCTCCTTTTTCCCATCCCAAATTTCTTTTTTTCCCCACTCATCATAGCCAACTAGACCTAAAATTCCCACAGAATTCCTAACAACTATTAACAAGGATTACTGAGGGATACTTCCTTCAGGGTGCCATCCAGCTATCAGAATTTTTTAAAACCCATTAATATTACTTGAAATTACTTTGATCGCTTCAGTATTAGCAACCTAGAATGGAAATTTCTGTGACATTTTACAAAAGGAAGACATGACATTTTGAAGATCAGCCCACTCAGCTCTGAGGAAGCAAATAATTAATTTTATGAGGTAATGTGAACCCCCATTCAATGCCATTGTTTTTTCCTTGGAATGTTCCTTATCTTTGTCCATAACTACATCAGAAATCCATAGGCCACGTCTCTGTGAAGATTGATTTAGCACTGCAGCCCAGTGTTGAAAATCTGATCCTAACACTGCAAACAAGCCAGCAGGTGAGCTTCTGGAAGACTTCTCACTACTCTGGGAGCTTTCCTTCAAGCAACTATTGACATCTCTATAAAGCAAGAGAGGCGTGTGCTGCTCCTGAGTCACATTCCTCATTACAAAGCTTCTCATTCATACCATTGCACAGGGAATTCTTTGGTAACCAGCTGTTTCAGAAACTCATCATATGACAATTCTCAAGGCTCAGATTCTTAATTGGTAACACTGAACACAGCATCTCATTTGAATATTAAAACAGGGTATTGAAAGTATTTGTGTGTATGACGTCTGCATAAGTATACATTTGAGGGCTTTTCAGGTCCAGTCGGAGACTCTACCTCAAGTTTCTCCCAAACCCTGTAGCTTTTCAGTGAAAATTTAAAAGTACATATTGCTATTCTCAGAGAGGGCTCTCTCCTCATGTATAGTATTTTTGTAGTAGCAGCCATGGGAAGAACAGTAGACAAAACGAGAAAGTTTCCCAAACAGCCAGGTACAAACAAAATAAAACAGAATAAATCAAACAAGTAGCCTTTCTATGATAGAATGTTTTTCTAGCCTAACATGGAAAACAGAGGAATCAGCTAAAAAAATAGTAAACTTCAGACTATGGTTAGAAATACTTCTTTGACAAAGCAATTACTTTCCCTTTCTCCTTCTCACTCCAGGCTCCCCCATCACAGACTCCCTGGAAGTGGGACTCAGGGATAATCCCCTGGAATACCTGAGGCGTGGAAACCAACAGCATTAAAGCACCTCGTGCTCCTCAGCATGATCATGTGATGACCTCCTGATCCCAGCAAAGGCCTCATTTCCCAGCACAGTTCTTACTTCATTTGCCTATATGTTGTTCCTGCCCTCCCTAAGCACAAAGAAATAATTCACAAAGCTTTCAGTAAGAAAAAAACCCAAGAAAACTCTTCGTACTAGCAGCAGTAGTAGCTGAAGAAAATACTGGATTATTGATATGTGCTTTGCCCAGGAGTAAAACAACAGTTGTCCTCTTGCAAGGGGCAGCTTCAAAGAATGTCTAACTTCTAAATCTGCTCATGCAGCTCTGTCAGTTCTGCTCAGGCTAATGTACGAGAAGAAAGAGGTGGGTGGCCTGGAGGCTGCCCAGTAACATATTGAGTAAAGAACACAGATACGGTGTTTGCAAACTGCTTGATGGGAGAAAAACAGTAGTCGACGTTTTTTTTCCTGATCCAGAGACAGACGCTCAAAGGGCTTTCTGAAAATCTATTGGCAGATTGTCTGTGCTCTCCACAAAACTGTGGAGAAGACTGTCATGCCATGCAGACTTCTGTGTGTCATCAACTGTGAAAACGCTATGAATTCTAGGAAAACAAAAATTAGTTTCCTATGAAAAGTATATTACTTCCCTCATCTCCCTTTGCCATATGCTAATCTGAGAAAGGCAGTTTACATGGAAATGTAAAACTGCTAAATCAAATAATTTGTTCTGGTTCTGTCCTATGTTCATACTAAATCTGACCACATTTTATTTTTGCTTCCTGTTTAAAAAAATAGTTTGCCCAAAAATTCTTTATTTTTTCATTTTTAGGTTCACTGCTCTTCCTTTTTAACAGATCGGATTCTGCCACATCTTTATTTAACCAACCATTTACTCTAAAGTATATAATCAAGCTAGGAATTTGAAGAACTTACAGCTGATTCTGTGTCCAAACTTTAATTTTACTTCCTCTCCAATTGCCAGGGGAAAGCAATCATGTGCTAGGCAGAAGATGAAAGTTTATAATAAATGCCTGTTTTCTGAGACTTGTAGGGGGTGAGGGGAAAGTCACTTGGCTTTCACCTAGAACATGTGATAATGAGATTAAGCCTGAAGTGTGTTTTGTATGTAAATGCATCTTGTGTAGGAATGGGGAAGGACATTGAAGGGTGTGCTGCAGCAGAAGTCAGCAGTGGAGCATTCCTGGTGGAGGGGAGGAATTCCTTTCACACAGGCCTTTGGAGGGGTCAGAGAGAACACTCCACGCACTGAAGCATAACACTTATGCTCTCCCACTGCTCTGTCAGTATGCTGCTATTTGCCCTGGGTTTTCTGCTCGTCATCCTTCAGCCGTCCACTGGGCAGTTCCCCAGAGTCTGTGCGAACGTGCAGAGTTTGCTGAGCAAGGAGTGTTGTCCCCCCTGGGATGGAGACGGGTCCCCTTGTGGGGAGCTTTCCAGCAGAGGGTCCTGCCAGAACATCCTTCTCTCCCAGGCTCCACTGGGACCACAGTTCCCTTTTTCAGGAGTGGATGACAGAGAGGACTGGCCCTCTGTATTTTACAACCGGACGTGTCGATGTGAAGGCAACTTCATGGGATTCAGCTGTGGGGAGTGCAAATTTGGCTTCTCTGGGCTCAACTGCACTGAAAGGCAAGTGAAAACAAGAAGAAACATCTTCCAGCTCACCGCCAGTGAGAAGAACAAGTTTCTTGCCTATCTTAACTTGGCAAAGAACATCCCGAGCCAGGACTACGTTATTGCTACAGGCACGTATACTCAGATGAACAATGGCTCCAACCCCATGTTCAGAGACATCAATGTGTACGATCTCTTTGTGTGGATGCATTATTATGCCTCTCGAGACACACTCTTAGGGGGGTCCAACGTGTGGCGGGACATAGATTTTGCCCACGAAGCCCCCGGTTTCCTGCCTTGGCATCGGGTCTTCCTGCTGATGTGGGAACGTCAGATCCAGAGGATAACAGGTGATGAGAACTTCACCATCCCCTACTGGGACTGGCGAGATGCAGAGGACTGTGAGGTCTGCAATGATGAGTACATGGGCGGCAGACATCCCACCAACCCTAATTTACTCAGCCCAGGATCAATTTTCTCCTCATGGCAGGTAAGATCCAGCCAAGGAAAGGGGAAGGGAATGATCCCATCTGATTTTAAGCACTTAGGTGTGGTGCATAAGATGGGAGCTTAGCCACTCTGCCTTCCCTTAGATACTCCTGGAGAGAAAGCAAGCAATACCAGAGAGCAAATTGGATTTTAGGTTAACGAAATCTTCATTTTTTCATCTATAACTTTGTCTCATTTCTTTCTGACTGTAGGATTTAGGTTGTTTTATTAAGAACATAAAAGTAAAGTGGAAGGGGGAAAGTTATGTCTTAGTGTACAAACATGGCCTTCAGCAGCTTAAAAGTACTTAATTCTGATGTGGCAGTCAGGTCAGAAGAAGCAGGATTTATGCACATAAATTTCTAGAACACAACCATTGCAAAACAACTGGTGATTGAATGATGGGAATAGAAGCAAGTGTTTGAGGCACTCTACCCCTCTCCTGGTGTATTCCTCTCATCCAAGAGTTAAAAACTATCAAATTTAACTAACCTGCTTTCAATGTTAAACAAACAGATAAAGAAGTAAACCAAACTTTTAGACCAGAGAGACTCAGCTGTGTAATTCACATCAGTAACTCTAAGAAATGGAAGAAAAAAATCTCTGTTGCTCAAAGTAACTGAGAGGCAAATGCAATAGTGATTTCTGCCAATTAAAAGCACCTACAGTGAGCCCACAAAGCACAGTGAAATTATGTGTGTATGTAAGTGATAAGGTCTCATATAGCTGAACTATAGTGTGCTGTTCTAAAACTGAGGGCTTTTTTTTTGTCTCATGCTCACCATTGCCACATTGCCTAAAATACAGTGACAAAGGTCTGTTAGCTTCAATAGCCACACTCTACCATGACAATAGCAACAATTGTTTCTGGTGTTGAAGTCTATGATTATGTTCACGTAAATCTATCATCTGTTTATTTCTGCAGCAACAGCCCAAATGAAGGTTGGGCAGTTTTAGTGATTTAACAGAGAGACAAATCCAAGCAGATCTAGGATATGCTGGCATATTACAAACCAGCACCCAGCTGGGCTTACCGGGCTGGTTGTGCTGTATTTAGTCTGGATTCACACCTTCTGAATAATAGTGGTTATGTATACTTTTAGATTCAAGCATTTGGAAATACAGTAACAGAACTATTTAGGCTATTCTCTGGCATACCTTTCTCTTCCTCAGACAGGTACCATTTCAGGGACCATTCCCAGGAGAATGTTAGCATAAAGACACTCCGTTTATGAGACTAGAATTATTTTACTGTCATAGACATGGATTATTTGATGTCACTTGGCCTCAGTGCCTGGAAAATTTCCTGGAAACACTTAATTTAGTGTAGGCATAGCCATAAAATAGATAAAGATACAAACATTCATTTTCATCCTATTTTCTAATTTTTTTCTTATTTCTAACACCTAGAATCTGGATCAACTCTACTAGCTTAATTAGATTGCATTATCAGAAAGAAGTGGATCTTACGCTGTTCTGCCCTGAGATGAATAAATGGTTGTTTAAAAACTGTACATGTGGTAAAGTGGATAAAATGAAATCAGAATTGCACTGCTCATGTGTGTCAAGTGGAGTTACCAATGCAGTATATTGTATGAGATAACCAAGGTAGGAGGGGACAGGTAATCTGCAGGAACCAGCAAGTTACTAGCAGGATTTTCTGAAAGAGATGCAGTTGTCAGACAGTTGTGCTTAGCTGTTTTTTTTTTTTTGTTGTTGTTTGTTTGTTGTTTTTTTTCCCAGAGGCTTTATTAATTGTATCCAGATTCTTAAGACATTTTCATCTTGGTAATAAATACTCATAAAATTTATCAGTAGCAATTAATATATTTAAGAAACAGTCAGATTTATAATTTCTCATTTAAAGTTAGTTCCCACTAATACAGTCTTAAAATAAAGGGATTTTTTATGAAAAAGTTGGTGAAAGAGAGATTTTTGTATAACTTTAAGGAGTGCAGGAATAAAAGATATGCAGTGTTTAAAACACATTCAGTGTTGTATACATAGGTAAGACTACCTAGGTCATTTGCTGATGTTTTTCATGTATTTTCTGGAAATCCTTATCACTTATATTTTTAAGTGACTTCTGGAAATGTTGCAATTTTGTCAAAATTCCCAAAACAAATAACTTTTCCTTCAAGTACTATTATTTCCCTCTAATATCTTCCATCTGTGTAAGTCTCTCCTGTCTTATCCTGGGAAAGAATGAAAGAGATTAAAAGATCTGCATTTTCAGTCTTGAGTTTGGGGTAAAGATACTTCTTTATTATAACTGAATCCAAATTTAAACAATTGTTTAATAGGGAATAACAGTCAATACAGTTTCTTCAAGTAGCACAAAGTAAGTGATCAAAATATCACTCCAGATATTCCCAAAAGGGAACAAAAATAGCCTTAGCTTGAACTCAAAATCAGCCACGGATCTGTTGCAGAATGCTCTGATTATCTAAGCTCTGTAGCTAAACAGCATGAGTGAAAGAAAAAAATGAAAAGAAGGAAAAAAAAAAAGAAGAAGGAAATGTGAAGGAATTTAGGCTTTTAGCAAAGATTTAAAATAAAAAGAGGGCAAGAGAAAGCTTTGAATAGCACATCAATAATATGGGGTCCTTTTTAGAATTTTAAGTGTCTTTCCAAAGACAAAAATTATGCCTGCTATGTTAGGAAATAGTTTAGATTTATTTTTAAAAAAAGGTAACGTGCCTATTTGCAGAACAGCATCCCTCTTTCTTTTTTTTTAATCCCAAAGAAAAGAGAAAATACTTTATTCCATTGAAAGGTTGCCATGGCAACATGGATACCCATGGATACATGCTGAAATTCTTGCTTTCACCTTACTTTTTCTTCAGCATGCTGCTGTTACCACTTGGCTGAGTGAATTATCCATCCACATTTTTCTCATATTTGTCATCTAAGTGACACTTCTGATTCCTGCCTCTTTTATACCAGCAAGGCTATCAGGAATCTTTACTGGTTTTGTTTGCTTGCTTAGCTGATGTTTTAGGGTGGGTGGGAAGGGTTCTCTCATGTTTTCAGTTACTTGTTTGTGATGATTCAAGTGTTACACTAAGCATTAGAACTGCATGAGACATACTAATGCTTTAGCAATTTTTGCAATTCCATGTCAGCTTAACAGAAAACAATAGGGGAATTGGAGATATTCCATGAAATTCTGAGAGATTTTTGGTTTAGTGCTCTTTTCTACAATTATTAAAATAATGGATTTGCAGAAAAAACAAAAACATAAACCAACCAACCAAAAACCTCTAGTTGAAACTGTCCCTGCCCATGGCAGGGGCGTTGGACTAGATGGCCTTTAAAGGTCCCTCCCAATCAGAACTGTTCTATGATTCTAAATAATAGGAGGTTAGATTTTTGTCTCTTCTACACCAGAACTAATTTCGAGAAACAACTGAAGTCAATGGAGTTGCAGATGCATAAAAGCCTACTGCAAATTAAAAGCAGAATCTTTCTGCTGGCAGTTAATGTTAAGAGTCTGGGAATCCCCACAGTGTGCTAGACGTAGGATGAAGAAAATAAAGTTGGAGAATCTAAGTGCTATTTCAGTTTGCTGTTGTGGTAAGCAGGAGATACCACCAACTTCAGCTCCCTCTATTCTGCCTCTCCTAAGACTTGAGAGAAGCAATTGCATAATGTGGGGAGTTGTCTGCTCTCAGATGTTCTTGGGTAAGCCTGCTGCCAATTCTTTGTTGCAAGCACAGAAAATTTCCCTTAGCTCTTCATTCCATATCATACTGAAGAACCACTTACACAAAAGCAAAGCTACTACAAAAGAGAAACAAGTTACACAAATAGAAAATGGATAACATGCTTCTGAACTAATAATGACAGTACTTTAGATCCATTACCTGAAAATATGACTTCATATGAAATACGAATTCAGCAATTCAGACACAGTTATTTAATTCTAAGTATATTTTATCAGGGAGTTATATTGCTAGCTGAATTGTCTGACAGCATCATTTGAAACATTATTTTACATCTACCTTTAAAAACTGCAGGAAATTTTCAGAAATAAAAATACTAGAAGCCAGCACTTCTTGATTCTTAAATCAGCCAGTCTTACATCCCAAGGACACCCAAGGAACTCACAAACTTTATTTTTTATTGCAACTTAATAGATTGTGATGCCAGCTACACACTGGTACATCAAAAAGCAAGAGCCCAAGTGGAGCAACTATAAAGAAAGAGTTTATGAAGTGTGTTCTCTAATGATATGCTTGCATGGATTATAAATTTGAAACATTTCCTGTTAGGAAGAGGTAGTTCACATACCACCTCAGGACCACAGCAGGAGGGTATCATCATCTGTGCACAGCAGAAGAAGCCATTTGGGATTGGCTGTCCATGGGATCCTGTGTGGGCGACAGCGAAGCTGGGTCCCTGGATGCTTGGCTGGGCACTAGTGTATAGCCATGCTTGCTCAGGAGTCATGTAAATAAAAGATAAAGACTTTAAAAGATACACCTTTAGAGGTACACAAATCAATAACTAGATATATTCCACAAAACTGGGGTTTCTTAATAACTCATCAGCAGAAGAAGCCTACCATCTCTCTCTAGAGAGATGTCCGAGTGATTTCATGGTAGACACAGAGACAGCAGCAGTGACAATACAGCTTGGGGACAGCTGGAGAGCAGGGAACCACAGCCTGTCAGACCAGTGCTAGTGAATACTTCACCAGTAATTGTTAACAGACCTTCCTACTCCAGCCCAGCACTGTTCTGAGGTGCTTAATGGGGTATAGGTTGCCCTCCCGTTCTGGGCTGCCTTCAAGCAAAAAGGTGAAACTCAGCCAGCTTCTACTGAATGCTGAGAAAATACCATGAAGGCCCCAGGTTTGTTTTAATCCTGTCAGTTCATGTTTTTCTCATCTCCTTTTAGCTTGAGTTTCACAGCTCCCCCAGTTTATGCATGTGACATAAGAAGAGGAAATACAGTTAAGGACCTCACCCTTTTAGATGTGTCTTAGAATTTCTTCAAAGCTTTGCATTGTATATTTTCTTCTTTTCTTTCAGTCCTCTGCATATTTATCTTTTCCATTCCTGCAATATTCAGCAGTACTTGAAGAACCAGATACAAATATACATCACCTTTCAAAGTTCCACCTATAAAAACAAGGTCCCAAGGTACAGCTTGTATCTGGAGATTTCCTTGCATTTTCCCAGTTTGGTGAGTAAATGGCTTCTGGATGCCACTTAATTAGGGTTAAATTATGTTAGGCCCTAATGCAGCCAAAAAAAGGAGAAAAAAAAATTAAAGCTCTTTATAGCTGCCTAATGTTTTAAATCCAGTGCGAGAGCTGTGCTTTAACAATATTCCCAAGCAAGGTTGTGGGAACAAGTGGAGAAAGACAGAGAAAGACAATGAATCAGTACAAAATCTCTTTTGGTTCCACAATGGGACCCAAGGTTCCAACTCAGGAATCCAGACCTCATGTAAGACAGAAGTGAGGCCATGAGGAAGGCCGTGAAGTGCTTACATCACATCTCTCTGCTGGCACACATCAGCAAGTCAAGTGGTTGCTCTGACTGTAGTCTGAAGTGGTTCTTTTAGGCTATCTAATCTGCAACACAGCACTATGAAAACATGCTGATACAGCTTCTGGAGGGGCCTCAGAGGAGAAGCAGTGCAAAGGATCAGTTCTAGAGGACACAGAAGTGTGGATTACCCTTTTGAGTGACTCTACCACCCCAACAAACTGAGGAACTTTGGATCACTTTGTGAGTGAGCACCTATTTCAATACCATACGGAATCCTCTTTTCCCAAGTGTTTAGGTATATATTACCAGCGTTGAATGCCCTTGTGAGCACAGATCTAATAAGCAAAAGTAACCCCAAGAAATCTGTCACAAAATTCCCCAAAGCTTTGAATTTAAGGACAGCAGGCGAAAGACTGAACACCACTGAAATCTTCTGTAATGCAGTTCCCTTTATTTGGCACGGAGGCTGTTCTGTGCAAGCAGTTGCAAAGGAAAAGACAAAAGGCTTTCCCATTTGCCAAAGGTGTGATATAGTAGCCTCTACAGTCTGTTTTCTAAGAAACATTCTGAAGAGCTGTATTCAAGATCTCAACTGCAGTGCACAGAGGGATATTTTTTGCTGGGTCCAGAAGCGATGCTGCATATTCTGGACTGCCATCTACTGGCATTTGCTCTGCTCGGTCTCACTACTTACATAAACTTTTCCTCAGAGCATCTTCCTAAAAATTTTCCTGCAGCTGGTGAATTCACACAAGCAGGTGCAACTGGAATTTGAAGATTTGTCCAGGGCGAACTGAAAAATTTGCTCAGGACTGTTCTAAAAGGGAATAAAATACTATGTTTTAAACCAATACATTTATCATAGAAAGTATTCCTGCTGAAGGAAAAGAAGGCAATTATATGACCCATTTTATATATATATATATATATATATATATTTTCATTTTACTCTGCTTTATGCAGATTTCATCGAGACAGAACCATTTGACTGATCTATGTTCTACTATCACTCACACATTGCGTGACTGTTAAAACAGCAAATTATAGTTTCAGGATAGACCCATAATTAATACCACCTAAGTTAAATCTTTCTGGAAAAGCATTCTGGTTAATTTTATGACCGGACATTAATTTTTAGTTCAGAAAAAGAAATAGCAAAAGGTTACAGACATGCATTTTCATTCCTGGCACTTATGTTGTGGCATTGACCATGGCATGACCATGACTTTCCAAATGCCTTGTAGCATCTGGCTTCTGTTTAGGATGAATTTGGTTAGTCAGACAGTTAATGAGGAGTACACTGAGACATAAATGAAAAAAACATTAGCACTCTAAAAATTTATAAGCCTCATGACATTAACAATTACATTAAATCCCACTGAAATGGATAAACAGAACAAAGGGAGAAAGTTTCTTTGTGCAGAGATATATTTAAGCTCATGCTTGAAGAATCCCTGTCTGAATATGTGAAAACTGGGTCTTGAACACAGCATGTGATTTCTCTTTAAGACACAATAGGGATATCTCCCCAGGGCAGTGGGAAAATGATGAAAGATAGGAGATGGCAGGATGGAGAACCCAGGAGATATGAACCTAGATAAAGCCCATAGGAGAGACAGAAAATCCACACATAGCTAGTTTCTGAGCCAAGCAAAAACTGAGAAACAGGTTGAGCTTCACCAGCCAAGACACTTTTGCCTTCATCACTAATGCACTTCTAGGGACCCAGAATGGTACATTTTCATAAACAAAGAAATTACTAGAGCTTCTCCTGAATCATCCACCTATTTTCCTCCTAATGTGAATCAACTCATTCAGTAATATACACCAGTCATAAAACCAGCATAAACTATGGTTTATGTTTACAACTGTGGGCCTCTCCGTGTCACTGCCTCTCCTTTCTTGGTGGGGATTCTGAGAAGAGACTCATTAGAGGCGCACTCCTTTCCTGAGCCCCTCTTAGAGGTACAATCCTGACCCATATGGTGGGCTTCTGGGGGAAACATGCAACTCTACTGGAGAACTACCTACAGCCTGCAAGGGTACCCTCAGTATTTTTAACAGGCATGGACAGATTACAGCTAGGAGAGTAGTGTCTAAGGATAAATTGCTCTGATAAGCTTTCTTATATACCCCCAAAAAGATGAGAATAGTTTTTTTATTTTTAATATGATATTCATATTCATGGAAAATTTATCATTTAAGAACTCCAGATTCTTAAGGACTCTGTGTTATATCACCAGCTTCATCAAACATCTGTGAATTTGTCGTCAAATCACTTACAAAAGGATTCATCTGATCTCCTTCCACTTGTTCAAAAGTTAGTTCAGCAGCACATCAACTTGCCTTTGGCTCTGTCTTTAGTTAGTTCAGAAGCACATCTGAGCCTCCAGGGTGTGACTCATCCCACCCTGGTGCAGAAATAGAGCATTAAGTTGAACACTCTTAATTTTGCTTCCCTTGCTAACTGCAGTCCAGAGACAGTTTCTGCATTGATTTTTTTACTCATTTTATATCATTGACTTAGTCAATGGAGAGAGTTAGGCACCCCTAGAGGTAAGTACATCTCACCTACCAGACATCTGGTTTGGGAGAGCTGAATCACTCTCAGGAGATGTCTCACTCTTCCCTGACTGCAGAGGTCATCCTAAAGTGTTGCTTCATTCAAACTCACAGTTTTTACATGGCTAGTACAGGTGAAATGAATCTCCCAGCCACTTCCTTCAACAGACAATCTCCTGCTCTTCCATCTCACTCAAAGAAGAGATGATTGCTTTCACTCTCCTTCTTGTTCATTGTTTTGGTCCATGAAATAGAAATATACCTTCAGGATAAAAGAAGCTGAGGTATCAGTGTTAGGTGTTTTCTCCCCTATGATGTCTCACTCACTAACGAGAGCTATTCTTTCTCTACCCAAATTTCTCATTAACCACATTGATTACTTGCTAACTGCAGAGTCCTGTGTTTCGAAGGGGCCTCTGGTGGTTTGTAGTTTTACTTCTTTCATATTTCAAGTCAAATTAAAAGTGAAACAATAGACAGTTGAGTTTGATTCAAAGCCTTAATGTTACCTGCTAAGTATACAAAACCACTTCTGGGAATTCTGAGCTATCTTTGTTCTGTTTCATTCTCATAGACTCACCATTGAACTACCTTGCTCTTACAGGAGTCTCAAACTGGACTGGCAGCTTCTGCAGATCATCTAACAAATAATGTCATTTTATGCCATTTTAATTGGACTTTGTCAGTGAACCCAGAATATTTGTATAAATTATGTTGTACTCTGGCAGTATTTTACATCTTTAATTATCTCTCTCTTTAAAATCCTTTTGCAATATCCATCACTATGGTATTTCAGTTGGTGATATGAATTCATCTCCACAACATTTCTAGGAAGTACAGCAGCAAATTTTCCCATTTCATACATGTAGCATCATTGAGACACAGAGAAAGTAAAAGTCTATTTACCCTGACAAAGCACACACAAACATTTCATAATAGTTTTTTTTCATATTTCAAGTCAATATTTCCCAATCTTACTGTGTGGGGTAAAAAAAACAACTGTGATTATGGCTTTGATCAGTAGCCTGCTTAAGCCAAAAATCCTCCATTTAGCAAATTCATCAGCAGATTTAACTCTGTGTCCTGTTGCATTGGTGGGTGACACTGAATTTAACCTCACTGAGTTTTCAAGAGCATGAATGATTTGATGCCTTAGTCCACATGGGCAATTTCAGATACAGATCAGTGTATTACTTCAAAATATGCACTAAATTAGAGGGCTGTTTTCTATGAAATAACCATCTTATATTAAAATCATGCACATAAAATATAAAAAATAACATATTCTTAAAACAAACTTGTTACATTGTACATTTTCTTTGTTCTTAAAAAAATTCATCGAAGTACCTCTTTTTTTTTTTTTTTTTTTTTTATTTCAATTCCTCTAATAGAAAGTGTTTTATACAGGTGATTTGCACTCGGTCTGAAGAGTACAACAGCCAACAGGCTTTATGCAGTGCCACAAGCGAGGGGCCAATAAGGAGGAATCCTGGGAACAATGATAAATCAAGGACCCCAAGGCTCCCATCCTCAGCTGATGTTGAATTTTGCCTTTCACTGACTCAGTATGAATCTGGACCCATGGATAAAATGGCCAATTACAGTTTCAGAAACACTTTGGAAGGTAACATGCCTTATTCTGTTATACCATTTCCATCTGTAAATTGATTCTCTCTGGGGTTAGAGTCTTCAAACTCTGGGCAGTTTGAATTGATTTAATGTAGAATAACCATAAAAGAAATAAAAAGTTATGCTTCCACCTAGAATAGCAGCAGATACAAAGAACCACATTAAAGGCATTTGATAACAAACTAGAAACTGCAGACTAGATCAGACCCTAAGTCTGTTAGGAGATACTCTCTCCTGCTACAGTCAGCACCAGGCACTGCAAAAAAATACAGCACAGCAGAAAAACAGAACATCCAATAATCTGCTTTTGCACAGCCATATATAGCCATGTAGCCATGGAGGGTACACATTTGCCCTGGAATTCATTGTCTTCCAGGGACCAAGCTGGATAACAAGGGTGAAAGAGGATGTTGCCAGCTGGCACGTTATGTCTACATCATTCCACTGTGAACTCCATAGCAGATTTTCCCAAGCTCTAAGGAATGTGAATTAAGTTATCCCTCAAAAAGGACACTTAGTATAATTTCCAAAAGAATGTAGTGGTTTATCTTAGTTATCTAGCTATTTAACCTGTTTTGAATTTTCCTAATGGCTAGTAAGCAAAAATTTGTTACTAAAAGAAATTCTTAATTATCTGTCTACTAAACTCTTTTGAATCGTGTAAAATTGCTAATAAGCAAGGATAACTTATTGCAAATTTTTCAATAAATATATTTCTACAATATTATATATCAGCTGAATCAAATGTAATCTACTTTTGACATGCCAGGGCTTTTGGTTTGCAAGGAACTGGATAAGGGCATAGCAATACATAGTAGGAGAAGGAGTGAGGAAAAGAGTCATACAGATGATAAGAAGGAGGAAGTAAGTGTTTTATGAAGACAGGCTGAGAGAGCTGGGGTTGTTCAGCCTGCAGAAGAGAAGACTCCAGTGGAAACTTATTGGGGTCTCCTAGTACATTAAGGGGGGTTATAAAAAGAAGGAAGAGGAGTTTTATATAGGCAGATGGTGAGACGAAAAGGGGCAATGGTTTTAAACTGAAAGAGTGAAGGTTTAGATCAGATATTAGGAAGAAATTCTTTATTCAGAGGATGGTGAGGCTCTGGCACAGGTTGCCTGGAGAAGCTGACCCATCCCTGAAAGTGTTCAAGGCCAGGTTGGTTTGGGCTCTGAGCAATTTGATCTAGTGAGTGGCATGCCTGCCCATGGCAGTAGGGTTGGAAGAAGGTGATCTTTAAGGTCTCGTCCAACCTTAACCACCCTGTGACTCTAAAATATTAAAAGTTTCAATATGTTCAGTCTTAGTTTTAATGCAGTGTGGAATGCCATAAAGCATTTTTGGGAAAAGTGGACTGTTTTCTTTTTTAAAAATAGTCGGAAATTCAGAATTTATCTGTTGCAGTCTAGAAAGAATCCAGACAATAATTATCTGCATCTCCGAATATAACTCTGTTTTCTGTCCTTGAAAACAGAAACTACACAAAGTTTGGAAAGAAAAAGGTGACATAACTGAGTAGAGGTTTGCCTACATTTTACTCCATAAAGTGTGTGATGCAAAGGGTGGAGTAGAAAGAGTAGAGAAAAAGAAATTGAAGCAAACAAGTAATGAATTACTGAGGGTCTACAATCATTCTACTGGTATTGTAAACTAAAGCAAAAGCACAGTCTGTGGGAGTTTTTTATTTTGTTTTTTAACCTGAATTATTTCAACACAACTTTACACCACAGGACCACAAACATTTCTCCCAACCAACTTATTTATCATTAGTTTTATATTTAATAAGATACTGAACTGCAATATAAAGTCAAGAATTCATGGCTAATGTTGAAAAAGATGGTGGAAAGTTTTTAAAGAAATTTTACTGAAAAAAAATCCCTTATAATGGCATTAACTCCTTTCTTAAAAATGGCTAGCTTAGTTTTTTGTTGTGTAAAAATGCTAAGCTTAGATTGCTGACTTGCATTCACTGTGTCTGTGCCTACTTCTTGACTGCATTCTTACCTACTTGTTAACACTCTGTAGTTCCTAACATTTTGTTCTTTTTTGAAGCAAAACTTTTTTCAAACCTGCTTTAATTATTTGCACAATTTTTTGCCAATACACCTAAGGTCAAATTCTAATACTTTTTAGATCTCAGGGAAATCCCAAGTAAGTGCATTGACCTTATTGGAGTTACTCTAGGTTTACAAAAAGTGATCATAACTAAGCCAGTGACTGTAATTGAGCAGTTCCTAATTTACACCAAGGTGAGATTTACACCTCAGTTTCAGTTCTGTAATGAAAAATACTTGTGACCACACAGGAACATCCCCTTCTGCGCAAAACTTTCTGCTTTTTCATTCTTCAGTGCACTGGAAAAAAGGCTGACTTGTATCCTTCAAAGGGGCAAGTATCAGCATCATTATGAACAGATGACAAGGCAGGCTGGAACTTCTGTTTGACTAACATAAAGTGCTGCTGCAGAGACAGAAATTATGTCACCTAAGAATTTATATCACAACAGCCATGAACACAAAAGGTCAATATTGTTCCATAAAACACTCCCATGGGGCTGTGCCCATGAATTGCCCTGTCACTCTGAGACAGACCAGATTCTGCTACGAATGAAAAACAACAGGTTAAGAGCAGTTTACACTTGGCCCCTGGAAGCAATTATTTTTAAATAGGTTTTGTTGATTCGTGATACTAACTGGGGAACACCGCTGACCTCAGTGGAAGCTTCATGGATACAAGAGAACAGAAAATCAGCCCAGTTTAAAAGCATCCAGAGAGATCAGAAATAGATTAGCTGACTGCAAATTAAGTAATTTGGCTTCTTCGTTCAGTTCAGCTTTAGTGTGTGACGCCTTGAATGCTACTTCCTAAGAAATGTCTGCAAAATTTAGATTTTTTTTCTTTATCAGGAGATTCCACAGTTGAAATTAGTTTATTCACAGCAACTTCAAATGAAAATCAGGGCCTTCTAAGTTTTGCACAAAGTCACAGAATAACATTTAAAAAATTCTAAAACCCTGTATCAGTTTTATTATTCATGAATTAACTCATGACAAATGGTATCAAGCCAAACCATGTCATAGCATTCCATTGTCTGTCACAATTATGTATTGTTACTGCTATCCTGTCATGAAATAATGGAATAAAACATCAAACATTTCAAAATGTAATTTCATTTCAATAGGACATTTTCCTTCTCTTTTCTGAAATGAGAAAATTTCATCTGGAAAGAATTTCTCAGTATTTTCACAGCAATCCATAAAGCTATAGAAAAAATGGTTTCTAAAAATAAAGTTAGCCAACAGAAAACTTCTAATTGAAAAAGTTTCAGGCTACAGCCAAAATTCCTCACCAAGCTTGAACCTCCACCTCTAGGTAAATTTATGCTGCACACTGAGAAAATGTTGTCAAGTTTCAAAGAGCCAGTGCTAGACAACTAAAAACACTACTCAGCACAGACCACACTGAAATGCCACAAGAGAAATTTTAAGAAAAAATAAGTAGATGGTGACATGGTCTAAATTAGATAATCACGAACTTTGATTTATCCCAGTCACATAGGTTAATTTCTATGGATTTTGTAGCTAGCTCACTCTAGAGGGATTACAGCAATAATACCACCTGAGAAAGAATGTAAGGTTTAACCCTGAAAAATTTCCTGTGAATTTGCCAATGGCATAAATACTGCACAAATATAAGCTAGAAGAACATCACTAACTTCAAATAGCTTCAAGAATATGGCCTTAAAATTCTTATATTCCTCCTGTTTTAAAGCAGATGCATCTATCTGAGCTGAACTTCTCTAAAATGTGAAAACTTTCTTAAAGAAAAAAATCATACTCAGGGAGAATGGAAACAATTTGGACTCACGTAGAGAATCATAGAATCATTTGGACTGGAAAAGGCATTTAAGATCATTGAGTCTAACCATAAATACAACACTCTCAAGTCCATCACTAAACCATAGAATCACAGAACCATTAAGATTGGAAAAGATGTCTAAGATCTCAAAGCCCAACTATTAACCTGCCATTTTCACTATTAAACCATATTTCCAGGTACCATATCCACACGTTTTGTAAACACTTCCAGTCATGGTGTTTCTACCACTTATCTATACAGCCTTTTCCAATGCCCAGCTACCCTTCTCATGAAGATGTTTTTCCTAACGTCTCCTCTAAACTTCCCCTATGGAAACTTGAGGTGATTTCCTCTTCGGTTGCTTGTTTCCTATGAGAAGAGACTGACTCTCATCTTGCTGCAGCCTCCTTTCAGGCAGTCGTAGAGAGCAATGAGGTCCCCCCTGAGCCTCCTTTTCTCCAGGCTAAACTTCCCCGGCTCCCTCAGCCACTCCTCTTCAGACTTGTGCTCCAGACCCTTCCCCTGCTCTGTTTCCCTTCTCTGTACAAGCTCCAGCCCCTCAATACCTTTCTGGTAGTGAGAAGCCCAGAACTGAGCACAGGATTTGAGGTGTGGCCTCACAGTGCCCAATACAGGGGCACAGTCACTGCCCTGCTCCTGCTGGCCACACCATTGCTGATCCAGGCCAGGGTGCCATTGGCCTTCTTGGCCACTTGGGCACATGCTGGCTCATGTTCAATCCACAGGTCTTTTTCCAATGGGCAGCTTTCTAGCCACTCTTCCCCAAACCTGTAGCACTCATGTTGTGAACCACCACTGGTCGAACCTTATACAGTTTTCCTCAGCCCATCAATCTGGCCTGTCCAGATGGATCTGCACAGCCTTCTTCTGGTCCAGAGGAGGACAACAGGAGGGTCAGCAGCACATGTCTTATGAGGAGCTGCTGAGGGAGCTGAGGTTGTTTAGCCTGAGGAAAAGGAGGCTCATGGGGGACCATATCACGGTCTGAAAGGAGGTTGCAGCCAGGGGGGGTTGGTCTCTTCTCCCCAGAAACTAGCAGCAGGATAAGAGGACATAGCTCCAAGCTCTGCCAGGAGAGGTTTAGGTTGGATATTAGGAGGAATTTCTTCACAGAAATTGTGATTATATGTTGGAATGGGCTGCCCAGGGAGGTGGTGGAGTCACCATCCCTGGAAGTGTATAAGGAAAGATTGGACATGGTACTCAGTGCCATAGTCAAGTTAACATAGGATGTTCGGTCATAGGTTGTACTAGATGATATCAAAGGTCTTTCCCAACCTCATTTATTCTGTGATTCTTGCCCTCCAGCAGATCAACTATCCAGCTTAGTGTTTTCTGCAAATTGACTGGGGGTGCAATCAAGCCCCTCAACATGCAATATACAAATCAGAATTTGACCTTTAAGGTACCAGCTGTCCTTACGACTGGCCTAGAAAGTCACACAAAACTAAAATTCATTTTGTAAGAAATACTGTTTTGCAGTTCAGACAACCACTTGCAAAACCGTTATGGATATCTAAATGATTCTAGGGATGCCAGAGATACTAAGCAGTTCCCCAAGATAATTAAAGCAGTTAGGATTGTTGGAATAGATCCTCCATTTCTGTACCACTTCTGCAGTGCTAATGTTCTCTGAGCTCTGCATACCTGCTGCTAAGTGTAGTTACAGCACTTCAGTCAATGGCAAATGAGCAACTGAGGAAAACACTACCTGCTTTTAGTACATAAAGTGCTGCACTTGACTGGTCGTGCATGGACTTCTATGGCCTCTGTTAGAAGATTGCAAAATCCACAGTTAATATAATTAAGTACTCTGTTAAAAGACATACACCTGACCTAATTGCATGCTCAATGAGAACTGCCTATTTACCATCCTAAAAATTGTCAGTGAGTCTTAATTTTGAGCAGCATCATTAGTTGCTATCATAATAAACACTGGTCTAAATTCCCACCTGATTTAATTCAGCCTGGCTCAGTAAATCTACTTCAAATCCAATGAATCATTGTTGCTGATCAACAGTGTTATGAGCAGGAGCACAACAAGGTTTATGAAGCCCTCAAACTGTGATCTTTCTCACATCAAATCACTGGAGAAACTCCACTTCAGTGATGTATGTCCTGATAGCTATTTCTGATGCACCACAATCAACCAATGGTTTATAAGAATGTCTCAATGTTACAGCTTCCCATACTGGCCAAGATGATTTA
Source organism: Bombycilla garrulus (assembly GCA_013400315.1). Classification (NCBI taxonomy): domain Eukaryota; kingdom Metazoa; phylum Chordata; class Aves; order Passeriformes; family Bombycillidae; genus Bombycilla; species Bombycilla garrulus. The sequence goes on from VXBU01005397.1 coordinate 44,851, forward strand.
ATGGCTCACTGCAGACTCCTCCACCCATTTGTCAGTTGCTCTCTCTCCTTTTTTGGTATCGTCACTTGTTCTAATCATATCCTTACATGAAAATTCTGCATTTTAGAGGCCTGGAAAAAGAATATGACATCCCACACTCCAGAGTAATTTACTGCCAGAATAGTCAGTGAAATCCGTTCACAAAAGGACAGACGAGGTAAAGTTAGTGCAGAGGAGAGGAAGGCACAGCATGGGGCAAGGCAGCTGGAGGAAGAAGAGTTCCCTTATACAGAGACGAGGAACTCTTATTTCAGCTCACTGGTTGTATCTGTAGTCTCACATCTGCTATAGAGGTGATTTTAGTGCAGCTACCTCAGTAAAGTTTCCTGTACTCTGAAAAAACTGTGAATTTTCACATGTGCTTTTTGGGTGACTCCACTCTAGTATGTTACCCTGCATAGCTGATTGTACTGAAGTATTTTAAAAAGTCTGAGAGAAAAGAATAAGACCCAAGCTAATAGGATACAGTGTCATCACATCATGGCTTTATTCCTGCTAACTTAAAAATTTACATGGAGTTTTCATAACAAGAGGTCAGATATTAGAACTTCTCATGTGCAGGGTTAAACATGACTTCATCTTTGACACTGACTGGATGCACCCCAATTATCTGGAGCCAGAGGGTGGGGTTGCTAAAGCTGTTCCAGTACAGAGATTTTGATGATTAAGATAAATTGTTTATGTGCAGATGTTCCATGAAAAGCTGTCCAGAGCCAAAATAAGTATTCTGTGTATTTTTATGAATTATTAGATCAAGTGTTTACAATGCATTAAGAAATGTAAGAAGCATCCAAACCCTGATATCAAACATCTAGCTGTGTACCGAGACCCTGCAAAAGGTTTTTCTTCCCCTAAACATACTTACATACTTAATGCAGTGGAATATAAGTGGAAGAATTTCTTCAGAATGATACACAGATATATGATATCCAGTTAATGTTCACAGAAATGCCCTAGTTGCTAAATTGACTGATTCTAATAATCACGTGCTGTGGCCAGCAGCAAGAAAGCCAAAATTGTTGCCACTGCTTCCTATGAATTCTGGACACACTGTCATCATTCTTCATAAGTAATATTTTACTCTGCTTTTCCCCCTGATTTGATAGCTAGGAAACATAACATTCATCATCATTCAGATTTCTGTGGACCCAATTTTCACTTTGAGAATTTCTTTCCTTTGCTTTTTATGTCACTAAGCAGAATCTTCCATAATCCTGGTCTATATCTGATGTTCTTATTTACCTTAAAGAGTTACAGTATTCATAGTAAGCCAACTCTTTCTTCTCCAAATATCCTAATTATGTTTTCCCCTGAATTTCTCAAAAGCTTTGTCATACTATCAACTCAGAAAGATGGATGGTTATTATTGTATTTTGGTTCTTAGGTGCTACGGTTATGATTTGATTCTTATTATAAATACCAGTGGGTTTATGCCAGATGCTGTCCCCTTGTTTGAAGAGGTTGACTGACAACAAAAAGCCCAATGAGGGAATTTAGAGTGGCAAAGCAATGCAATCATTTCTCACAGGAAATCCCAGTTGGAAGGTCCCACTTGGGTGTAAAACTCAGGTTTCCAAGTTCAGAGCACGGGTTCAGTTCCTACTCATAAGGCCACTCCAGCTGTGTCTCAATTAATACCTTGTGTGACTCAGAGAGGAGTAAATCCATTGCAAACCAGCTGAAACTGTGGACCCAAATTCCATGTTACACATTAGGGTTTTCACAGGGAAGGGGTTTTTTCATACTGGCTATAGTTCAGTCCCCTGAACACCCACTGATAGCTGGCACATTTATCTTCTGCAAAAGGAATCCAGCTTGCAAAGTCAGAAACTGCCATGTGGTATGATTCACAGTGTCAAATGGCAAGACTGTTGGGAGATTCACTACAAAAGTATATTACTGATTCTCATTCAAATGCTAGTTCATGGTCCAAATAAATAAATAAAGCAAGTGTTCAAAGTCCATTAGGAATTTCCCATAGAAAAAAGCTAATATCTCCATTTTCTCCACCTTTTAGATATGACAAACTGCAATAATATTTGGGAAACACTGAGGATCAGCACAATGATCATATTGTTCACAGCTCTTTTTGTTTGATAGTTAAATTGTGAAGATGTTTTTATGTGCCTCTACTACGCTTCCTCATCCTACAGCATACAGAAATTGTGAGAGGAAGACATCTTCAGTAATCAAATAAAAGAGACAGATACAAGAGATTTTGTGGTGTGGGTTAAATGTCAGAACTAGCATCAGGTTCATAAATAGACTGGGAGGACAACTCAGCTTTCTCCTTCTATTCTCTGTGAAAATCCCAGAGAAAGATCAGATGGTTGAGTTGGCTTTTACTAGGAGTCCTTGCAAGTAGGTTGGAAGCATGGCTGATGGGATGATGGGTAGGGCTATAACATCAGAGTTAAATATAGACAGGCTACTAAAATAAAAACTAATGCAGAAACTTGTCTTCCGGTATTTCCTGCTTGGCAGTTGGTCTGTGTAAGCTCTTCCTAAAGTCCATCTTTTAAGTGTCCTCCAAAATAACGGTCTGACTGTACTGTAAAAGATTATTGATTAACCACCAAATCCTTCTCTAGAGATTATAGCTTGTATTGTGTTGGCTTTTATCAATAAAAGAATGTGTTCTGTAGAGACAAACATTAATAAATTACTGAATTTATTATCAGACAAAATTTCCTGTTTTATCTTAGGAGCCTGTAAGTAGAGAGATTAAAAATGAAAATAAAGTGAATAAGTTTTCTCAACATAAATAAATGTTCACACATAAATGTCTATAGGGATTATGTTACGTTTTACCAGCCAGACAAAATGGACAAAGAAATTTAAAAATATAAAGCAATTAAGTAGTACATTTGCTGGCATGCTACATTAACTACATGGCAGGAGTTTTAATTTAGCTTATTTTAATTTCATCTTTGCTATGCCTTTGAAATATATTAACACTCCTATACAAGTTTTCCTAAGCTCTTGTCTGAAAAGCTGAATGTAAATGAAGGGAAAGTAAGTACTTTGATCTTCGCTGTTACTGGAAAAGGAATTATACACATTGTCATATCAGCATATGATTTTCTCTTGAGTCTACAGGCTTTGCTGATCCACAGACTGCGATATCCAACCCAGCGCAAAGTGGTTTGCATAATGCACTTCACATCTACATGAATGGCTCCATGTCCCAAGTGCAAGGCTCTGCAAATGATCCCATCTTTGTACTACACCATGCATTTGTTGACAGGTAAGTTTCATTTTCCATAGTAAAACTAATTCATTATGTGGGGATGTGGGGTTTTTTTTTACAGTGTACTTTTCACCTGCATTTCCAAGAGTGCAAACATTTTACATGTTTTTACACCCACAACATTTTCAGACATGTAGAAAAAAGCTGTGCTCTTATTTGAAAGCACATGTCCTTCCTAACCAGTCTGTATGTTCACTGGATTAAATATAATTTGATGAGTTGACAAATACACTCAGCTTTTATTAAAAAAGGTAAAAAATGTTCTTCAATGATATCATAATGATTAATATATATGGATGTGTATGTCAGGAAGTTTGGATCAAAAGTGAGTGACTCATTTTAACACAACTATAATCATTTGGAGCAGTTCCTTTACATTCTAAATGTCAGGGCTGTTTTAATTTCTATTCCATAAGGAAAATCCAATCCTGCTATTCATAAATAAAGAAGAAAGATATCCATCTTCAAGTGTGACAAACAAAATTGTGACTGTCTCTTGATGAAAGAGTACAGCTGTGCAGAATGAAAGGAAAGCAAACAGAAGGATATCATGTTTTATTAATAAGAAAGGGTAGGAGAGCACAGTTTTGCAAGAAACATTAAGGGCAGCATTCCAAGATTTCATTTCTGTGTCACTATAGTACATGTGAATGGCTACAAACTATTTACTCTGGACTGCATTTACAACTAATTGTGATGACTAAAAAGCAATTTAACAAGAAAAAGGCTAGGCAAAGAACTGTAAAAGCCACACAAACAACACTTGTTATAGAGCGATAATATTTTCTTATGCATCTTCTATTTTTTCTCCATTGAATGTTACTTGACTATTGCATTTCTTAGGACAAAAAACCTATTACCCTGTACACTTCCATAGATATGCATGCTCAGAAACCTGCTGTCTGAGACTCTGCCTGCATGCAGCAATGTGCCTTTTGAGATGAAGACCAAAATGGTTTCTTCATTTGGGCCACTGAGGCATGCAGCATAGGAGGGATGTAGATTACATCTTGCAAGAGTCATCTTGCAGCCTCAGGTAGTTCACATCAAAACTCTCATATAAAACTTTATCTTACGTACAAAATTGAAGTTGGGCTTTTTCTTCTCATATCTATTTAAAAAATAAAATGACTGAAAAAAAATACCATTTATATCTAATAAAAATATATATTTTATATAGAGATTATACATTTAATAAGTCTAATGATTATATTCCTCTTATTTTACCCATCCAGAAATAGGGCATCAAGTCTTAGCAGGTCACCCAGGCATCAGTGGAATGGTTCCTTCAGTGGCTGACCTACATGTCTTCTGCTCCTTATATCGTAGAATATAATTAGTCTTCTGAAGGTGTCAGTTTTGAAAATCTTTTATGCGAAAAGATTTTCCTGAGGACATTTTAAAAGTTACACAGTGTTGCTTAGCTGTGATTTAGCTTATCCATGCATTGGCTGCTTCACAGGATAGATGTATGAGGGTTTCAAGTGTGGTTACTAATCTTAAGTTGGTGCCTGGAAATTAACTTTCCAACATCTAGGCTATTAAAAAAAATGGATCAATTGAACAGTCAGAGAAACAGAACACAGAAGAGAAAAAAATACATTGTGCCATATAAAAAGAATTGTTCTCCTTAGACATTGACACTTGCAGCAGACCTATGCACCTCTTAGCTCCTACTCATTGCAGGGCTTAAGTAGCACCTTGGTCTTCTTGCTGACCCTTTCCACAGAGAAATTTCAGTCCTAGTCATTATGAATCCCTGGAAATAGTACTCATAACTGTAGTTGTTATCCATTTTAAAAGGCAAAATTATTTGCAAAAGATAACCTCATTAAACTGTACTAGTGTTGAGGAAATAAACCACTGCACAGGCTCTGTAGGGGCAACAGGGCAACCTCATCCCATCTGTGGCAAAAAGGCATGACCAGTGCTCTGCAGCTGCTGTGGATGTGGGCCTTAGTACACATAGATGTAAAATCTGAGAATAATGCTGCCTTTTGTGTAGGTGACAGAAATGCATTAGCCTGACTCGGGTTACTTAGCAGCCCTATCTGTGACAGATTAATCATGCTTTTAGTTATAATTAATAAGTAGGTGACTGATAGGTACATACAGTACATTTAAAAAAAAACTGTTCCTCTCCTACATAGACATGAAGGGCTGTGAAGAAAATCTTTTCTGAGAGGCAAGCAAGAATACAAATAGAGGAAGTGGGAGACAATCCCCAGAGCAGCAGAAACACATTTTTTTGGTCCTTATGAACTTTTCTCATTTGGGCAGAATAATTTTGAGCTGACTGCTATTACTACATTGGGCCAATGGGTTTTTAACTAACTTTTCAATTGTATCTTCTGATGACAACAACCACACTTCTGCTGGGTTTGCAGAGGCAAGGAGATGCTCTGTGTCAGGAAATCAAGGATGGTCCAGCACTTTGAGCATCCAAATAGGATCCCACAGAGGAATTTCCTCATTCCACTGCAAATTCCTTGGGTGAAACCCAGCATGCAGCTTGCTCTCCCAAACTTTCATCCCCTGGAGATATATTTCCTTCCCATCAATTTCAGTGAGGCTTTTGAGGAGCTGTGGATCTGAGCTTGAGCTAACCCATCTGTACAGTGAGTGATATTAGCTGCCTACGCAGCAGGGATGCTGTCAGGGTAAATGCATTAATGACTGTGAAATGCTCAGTTACAACCATAATAGGAGTGATAGCAATAAGGCAATAGATCATTGGAACTGATTTTGCATGGAAACATATGGTACAGAGGAGGATAAACAAGTGTATACGGAGTCTGCCGACAGGTGTGAGCCAAACGTTAGGAGCTGCTTTCTAAACTGAGCAACAGTCAGCCTGCCATCTGCTGTCCCTCACCTTCCTGCCCAGGCCTGATGCACGAAAGGAGGGAAGGATAGCTAAAGCAGAGGTGCAGTTGAGATCACTTAGGTGAAAGAAAAAAGCATTGGCTTATAAGCACTTCCATTTTGTTTTAGGTCATTCCCTCTCAGTAGTGCAGATGTATGAAGGTACCCAGGCAACAGCTTTCTTAGCAAGGATTAATCAGGCTCCTTGCCTTCTTATTTGCTAGAAGATGCAGGGATTAAATCTCAGTGCTTGGGAAAAACAGGTGACTGCCCTGAAAATCAGTAATTGTTAATTTAATGGCTTAAAAAAAAGAAAAATAAAAAAGATGCAACAAAAATACATTCAGCAAAAACATGAGCTTTTTTAGCTCTCTGAAGCATTTCTCTTAATTGCAAATCTCTTTACTATTCAGATATGCTCCACAGTCAGCACAAGGGAATAACAAGGGAGGAGTCAACCCACTCAAGCTGTAAGGAGCAGCTGCACAGGCCATGAAAGCACAAGCCCACAGTCCCACTTGAGATCACTGGGGTGTTTTCTGTACTCTGTGAAGGAAGTCTTTCCTCTCTGCTGGATTGATAGACATTTCATCTCTACAGGCATGTAGTATCTTCATCTGTTCTCCTCGCACTTCTGTCCTTTGAATATTTCAGCTTTCTTCTTATTTATTTTACACCTCTGTAACTCTGGATTTCCACACCCCAACCCAACAATTTCCCTAAGTAAAGCTAAATAGCAACAGGGAATAGAAGTTGTCATTAAAGATCTCCTTACAACTTCATACCCATGCAGCAGCTACTGCAATAGGTCTTCAGTCCTCATCTCATTCCTAAATTCTGCAGCAGTGGGCAGGGTTTATTACAGTAATGCGTATGACTTCCAAAGACCCTCGTTTTAGGACAAGCAATTTAGAATAATTTTCAGAAGACACACAACAGATGTGTAGGATATCAGTCTCTCGCCTCTCCAAAGTCCAGTATTTGTTAGAATATTTGAGTATTTTTCTAGATATAGATATTGATTGCCAGGTCTAGTTATGCCATCATTACAAGACCTTTTTTCTCCAGCTATCGTAAATAATTGCACAGCTTAGAATACTGCTGCAACCACCATCACATTAACTCAATGCTCTTCTTAACTCCAAGTGTTCTTCTCTGTTCATGCCCTTCTTCTGCTTCTGTGTTCCCTTCGCGTATTATCAACTGGTTTCTATTGTGAAGGCCCTGCACTGCTTAACCCCAAATCCTTGCTAAGGAACTCATGTACCCCTCCAAAATATTCATTATACCACTCTCTACTGTACACCTTTTTGGCATTCAGACAAGTCCCTGTGTACTCCTCCTCAGTGAGTGGACTATTGCAGTCCCATTGCATGAGTGCCTGGTCCTCCTCCTGTCTGTTCGCATCTCTCTGTTATGCCTTGTCCTGTGTGCATGTTGTAAGCTCTGTCATTAAAGGCCTATCTGATTGCACTGGTCTGTGCAGCACCTGGCATACCTCAGCCTCTGTCTGAAGCTCTCAGGTATCAAAGAAACAGGAGGTTACAATTGCTTCATTTACTGTCGCACGGAATAACAAAGACAGGACACAGATGGACATCCCTGCTCTGATCAGCAGCACCCCATTCCCTCAGCCAACTTTATAGACATTTTCAGTCCCTGTAGATTCAACATACTC
>VXBU01005397.1:52708-114333 GCA_013400315.1 Bombycilla garrulus
ATGGCAAAAGTGGAAAAGTAAAGTGATTTTGCTGCAAAAAATGCTTTAACAAGAGAAAATTTGATTTTCGCTCCCAGGAGATGTCAAAATAAAAGCTTCTTATTTTTACTCTGTTTTTGAAATAGAACATTTTCATTTTCTCTTGAATGCCATCTCAGGGGTTTTAAACCAAAAGATGGCACAAGAGAAAACCAAGTTGATCTCTTGTTTTGAAATGTTGACAGGAAACAAGAACTTATTTTAGAGGTTAGAAACTATTTGCTTCATGGATTTGGAACATTTGGAGAAAAGGAATTCAAAAAGAATCATCAGAAATTCTTGTAAGACAACTCTATGTTTCCAGACTTGTTTGGTATATGAAAGAAGAGTGATTCTTTACCCTGAAATGTTTCCAATGGGAGACAACACAGTCAAAGCATGAGGCTGAGGAATTATTTGCTCCCTTCAGTACACAAATACTTGGAGACACCAAAACTTTTGACAGAGGTGCAGCTGATATGGAAATTGTAGCACAATAATATATCAGCTAATAATAAAGCAGTCTAAAAATTGAAAAATCACATTATAAACACAAATTGTATGATTAATTTTATTTCCTGATATGTGCACAGCAAGGCTATTACTGCTTTTTGAGGTTACATTTGCAAATGACACAGCCTAGAAGTCATATTTTTCTGGAGCTGAATGAGCTATGGCTTGGAGCCACTTGAAATCTATTAGACAAAGGCAGGTCAAGAGGCTGCCATTAGCAATATCCTGGGAAGTGAGCACTGATGATGTAGCATGCACAGCTACATCCCACCAGCAGGCTCTGTGGCACAGCAGCAAGGTAGCCCAGCTCTCACCCTTCCCTGATAGTTAAAAAAATCACCTTGTTACAGCAGCTCCTGCACACAGAAAGCAGCTCTGTTCTATCACAAGGGACTTAGAGGAGGAAACCTGCTCTCTAGCAGAATGTTTGAGATGAGGGTGGGCCAGAAATGACTTTGGTCACAAGCTTTATTGGCACACACAAACTCCTACAACAAGTTTGAGATACAGAGCAGATAAGTGCAGAAGGCAGGGGGAAACTCAAGTATGGAAGTTTTTAGAAAGGAAATTTTTAAATTTTTAATTTTGTTTCCCCTTGGGGATGTCAACAAATGTGCAGGAGAACACTTGCTCCCTCCGCTACCACAAGCCCTCTCAGCACAGAGCAGAGCTGCTAACCTTTCCCTCCTAACCTCTCAGGCTCCTGTAGTATGTTAACCACAGCTACTTGGCTTGTTTGATGGAGCTGACTCACTCAAAGTGGGCTCAGTATGTGGGCAGAGTGAGTTCACATCTCCTGCGAAATACCACATAAATATATCCATGGAAAGCAGAGTGTAAGTGGGAAGCATGGGGTGTTGCTGAGAAACAGCTCCCCAGTATCTCTGCTTTGGTATCAGTGCATCTGGGGCTGAAAGGCAAGTCATACACCAAGATCCTGAGCTGGGCTCTAACATTTACTTCAGTAAGCCTGAGCAGCTGCAGTTGCAAAGCACCCAAAGGGATGCAGGAACAGCCTTGGAGGGTCACATCACCTATCATCTAACACATACCCATGGCTAGAAGTAAAAGTAAAGGAATACGGGTTTAGAGTATCCCTCCTCCAGTGGACAGAGGGGGACTGAGCATATACAATACACTTGAGGGTGCACCTGCCTTTAAAGCAACCTTAAATAAGTCCTCTAGATATCCACAGGTAGACTTCAGGGTAGACACAGAGAGAAATAAGGACAAGGATCAGATTCTGGAGATAAATATTCTTTTTATTGATTAAGCATACATACAGCCTATAGTGCTGCTGCTCCACCTTGCTTTAGGGGAATGACCAGAGAAAGGTTAAACAGACATTTTCTGGATCATATATGAAATACAGCAGTTGGAAATCTCACTTGCCATGTCATTATTCAGAGTAGATGTTTGTAATGATCCATTTTGTTCATAAAAGTCAATTATATAGAAGGTTCGGTTCAAATAGTCCCATTTAAAGTGCAGGTTTCATATCAGTCTTGCTGCAAGGTTTTAGTTCAGCCAACACAATTACTGAATGGAACACTTTGTACACCACATGTTTTGCAAACAATTACTGGTTTTTAAAAGGAAAGGTTACACTGCCCTGAAACTTCACAAGAGCTACATGGTTAGTCTTCACCTATTCTCTTAATGCTGGAGGAGGAGGAAGCTCCCTGCGGCACAGCAATCAAAATGAGCTCTGATGCAGACAGCTAGCATTTCCTTTCTGCAGTATTTCTGCAATAACAGCTGATGTAATTGTTCAAATTGGAAAAAAAATCACAAGAAAACATGGTACTTTTCTCACCCACATGTAGCTACCTCCTATTCATCAAAAGAAATTATCATTTCACTTCCATAGATGTGATTTATGTATTACATGCCCTTGTGAACCTCAGTAATGACAATTTTTAAGTCTCAAAATAACTGAATTGCAGAGCACAAAAGCAGGTTCCATAGTGTCAGTCCAGCTACCTCCACCAAAGTCCATTTTAATCTGCTTGTTATCTTTCTCTTCAGGAAAAAGTAGTTATTCAACTTGGGAGCAGCTGGCATTTTATTATCTCTGACTTCAAGGGATGTTTTTGTGTTAGCAGCCAACCATGGCAAAAATGAATCTGAGAAATTTAACACAGGACATACATTCCATCAAATGATAACTTCTGTTTTCAATGCAGCAATGGTCAGATTTATATTTCCTTATTTGCAAAGCACACAGGACACCCCATTATGTCTCATCTATAATTTGGGGTTTGCAGGGTTGGACAGTGTTGGAGACCTAAATCTGAATGGAAAACAAATATGTCTAGCCAAACATTGCTCTGGTTTGTCAGTAAGGGGTGAAAAAACACACACGATGACAGCTATTAAAGAATAAGAATTTCTCTCCTGTACCTCAGAAAAGTCCTTTACAAATTTCATCGGTACTAAACAATGACTTGACTAAGAAAAACTCTTAAACTGACTTGACTAAGAAAAGTAACAGAGTTTAGATCCAATATCTGACAGAATCTTAGTGCAGCTAATCTTCATTTAAACTCATTTTTTTTCCACCAGAGCTACAGAATAAGTTCTCACAGGAATTAGATTGATTTGCCAATAATTGGGTTAGGCTAATGCAGTACCTAGTCCTATGCTAAAGAATATGGACATTTCTCTGCACAGATTCCAACATATTTTTTCTAACATTCAGCTCTTGTCTGTAGTGTCAAGCTTAGCTTATCCATTATCTTTCTCTTTAGTAGAAATAAAGCTCGTTACATGGTAATATAACAGCAACTGATCAAAGTTGGGCTCAACACTTATTGTTTCATCCTACCCAGTTTTCTGAGAAGGCAAAAAACAGTAATATCTCAGTAAGGTTTCTTTACTGGGAAAGTAGGCTATAGGACTGCTTACCTTGTTAAGCATTGTGGCAGGGGAGCCCAGACTTACATGCAACGGAATTGAAGCCTCAGGTGACCTTCCTGGGAAGGACTGAGCAGTTTGCAGTGTAACCATTGTGGTAGCAAATGGGGAATAGAACTGCATGACTTCAGCAACCCTCTCTGAGAGAGGAATAGAGAGCAGTGATCTCTGCTAAGGATCATTTTATTTGAATTCCCTGCAGGATTCTGGTGCTTGAGCAGCTTCTTTTCACAAGAGGGCTTGAGGAGCTGGTGACATTTTTTATTTTAGGAGAGAAACACTTGGAGGACTACATGATTATTGGAACAATGAAGGGAAGCTACATAGCCCTCTGCAGCCAAATGAGCATGCAAAGCAGCAATGAGAGATCCAACTGCATCTTCTTGTGGAAGCTCAAGTTGTTAGACATAAAGAGGAAAAGTTTCAGATAGAAAGTCTGAAGACCCTTCTCTTCACTTAGTCCTACAAATGTGTTGAGAGTGTTTGATAGATAAGGGGAAAAAGTTCTAAATCACATTGGTAGAGGAGATATTAAAAATATCTCATAAATGGCATGGAACTGTGTGAGGGAGATCTAAGTTCAAAAAGCAGAAGTTCCTCTAGTTTAAGGAAAAGTTCTTCACCCAGAGGGTTGTTGGGCACTGGAACAGGCTCCCCAGGGAAGTGGTCACAGCACCAGCCTGCCAGAGTTCAAGAAGCATTTGGACAATGCTCTCAGGCACATGGTGTGACTCTTGGGGATATCCTGTGCAGCACCAGGAGCTGGACTCAGTGAGTCTTGTGGGTCCCTTCCAACTCAGGATATTCTATGATTCTACAAATGCAGCAGCAGCAGTAACCTTGGGGTTTTCAAGAAAGGGGGACAGAGGCAAAGTGGCATTGCTTTTCTCTTAGGTGGAATTGGTTGCATGGGACTACACCCTTGTCAATTCCCCCCCTCCTCTTTCCTTTATCTGACACTTTCCAAACATCCAGTTTGTGCAGTGAGAACAAAGGAGAAGAAATGCTTGCAGTGAGTTGCATGAAGCAGAGCAGTTCTGTGATCCTCAGGTATCACCTGGCTCCCCAGCTCTGGTGGTACCTTGTAGTGGGTTGGAAGATGTCAGCATAGTGTATGTTATTATCACTCAGAGAATGGTACTTTAGGAGACAGCCTGCAACCAATACAACCAATATCAATCTTGCTGAATAAGGAAAGGGCTTTATGTCATCTGCACATTGCGCCTCCATGTTTCAAGCGGTCTATTCCACTCAAGTCCACCAAAAACCCCCCACTTTTAGTTCAGAAGATGAAGTAAACAGAAACAATGAAGTAGGCCAGACCTTTCCTGAAAATGAATGTTTATATTTCACATACATATAATTGAACTACATGGGGAACACGTGCTCTGAGAAAAAAAAATAAGAAGCATGGCATTATGTGGGAAGACATCTCCACCAGACTAAAATATCCTTTTTTTTCCCCTGTGTTGTGCAAGTCTATCTTTTAAGTGTTGACAAATCCAGAAGCCCAAGCTGGTATGGCTAGTATAGCTTCATGTCCTTGAGTGCAGCCAGTACTGAGGTTGAGCATGTATTCCCAACCTCACACACACACACAATGTGTGTATATATATATATATATGCATATATGCAAACATGCCTGACCAGATATGCAGTACTCACACAAAATTCCAATGGCATCAACAGCCTCATCCTCTTTACCTGTCTGCCTGACCATGATGAAAATATGCATACCTATAGAGATATAACCATGGACAGCCTGGATTCCCCAGTAGCTGGCCTTAGGCAGCCAGTGTAGCCCCTAACCCAACCCCCTGATGTGCAGCAGGCACATGCATGCATGCACAAGTGTCTTTGGTGGCTGGCCCAGGGACTGGCACAGGAGTAACTTCACACAGGTGCTGCAAAGGTTTGGAGAAGTGGCAAAGTTGTCCAAAGATCCTTGCTGCATGTTGCAGCTGGGAATTGATGATGGGAGCCCCTGGATGTTCTCCAGCAGCTGGGACTAGACAGAATAAGAACTGTAACCCAGGGCAATTCTCAGCAGTGATTCACCAGTGGAGGACATAGCCTCAAAGGCTTTGGATGGGTTTTCACAATAATTGAGGGCAGCATCTTAATTTTTAATCAGAGACACTTGCCTTATGATGGTGTAATTTGTTTACAACCTTCCTGAGTACCTGTAGTGTCTTTAGCCAACTTAGAACAAAAAGAACAAAAAAGAATACTGCAATATAACCGCATACATTGGCAAACATACAGTGCCTTGACTTTACAGCCTCAGCATCAGCACCTCTTCCAGTACTGAAGCACCGATCCCTCTCCCAAATGCTTGGGATGGGAATTACCTGAGGTGACTTTGCAATACCAGCTGACTAGTGCCAACTTTTAAAGTGATGACTACTGTGTAATCACAGTCCTTGGGCTGGCATTTCAGCTTTCTTTAATTTATTTCCTTTTTCTTTTCTTTCCAAATGCAGATATATGTTGCTTGCCAGATTTCTTCTACAGCATGTCAGATCTCATGATATTGAAATAAATTGTATAAATGAGCTCTAAGCAACAATGTTCTGTATTCCTTCTAGCATAGTCAGTTTCATCTCACCTCAGTCTCACAAGCGGAGATGAGGAATGAAAATCTCCATGTCAAACCTGGCAGAACAAAGGACATGGCTTTGGATTTGAACCTGACAAGTTTATTAGTGACTTAAAAAGCAGCTGTCTACCAGCTGAATGGTTAATACTGAGTGCAGGCTCGGCTGAGGCATGGGTTTGCCAGGCTATTGAGAAACTAAGAGCACAATTTCAGTGTTGCTTTAAGTCAGTTTGACCTGGCACTTAGGTTAGGAAGAAGAAAAGCCCTACTCAGTAATTAGTGCTACCCACAGATGTTCACCTTAGTTTCTCCCTCGTGCTGGTACTGGTCATCAGAAAAAAAGAATAATGAATCAGATCCATGGCTTTATCTCACCTAAACCATCCCAGAGCAAAGGAAAATAAAGGGGAGATTTAGTTTTAAACAAATCAATTCGTGAATCCTGCTAATGGCATGGGTGTGCAAACGCTTACAAGGAGAGGACAAGGCTTCAGGAGGAAATCCGTACTGTGTCCCCTGCAGTGCAAAGGACCCAGAGGGACCATGAGCCTTCACCACAGGGTGACTGTAATCCTCCCACTGGGCATACCTGCAATGCCACTCTTGTTCCTTGTTGTGCGACAGAAATTTATACAGAGGTACTGAACCCTCTTCTGCCCCCTTCACCTCCCTCCAGCTGTCCTTCACCACAAGGTAAAACCTGCTGGGTTAAATTTTTCAGTTAAATCTTCCTGAAGGGACAGTTAGTCACTATGAGCCAGTGCCTCTGAGGTGGCTCAGTCTTAGAAATGGATATTTAAGGTCTGGTTTCTCCTCTTACACTCAGTCAGTTGAGTACCTCTGCTCATGACTGTGGCAGCATACTTGGGAAATGGCCCTTAGAAGGGATACGCTGCAAAATGATAAAGAAAAATGCCTAGTCTTATTTTTTTACTTTACTTTTTCTAGATGTTAAGATTTCCTTCCTGTAAGCAGTATCTTTTTCAGAGTGCACATACTATCTGGAACAGTAGGAAGGAATCCAGCCTACACACAGCAATGCACTTATACTCTGCCTGGTATTTCCCACTGGCAGCATAAACCCAGTTATTTCTTGGCTCATCCTTTCATTAGTTATAATCCCACTGCATATATTATTCATAAAGTAATATTAATCTATATTTTCAGTAAGAAAATATATATTGGTGGCCTTTTTTTTAATCATCTTCAAATCAATCCTGTTTTCCCACCACTGGTTAAACAAAGGTAGGTTTCTTTGTTTGGGTTTTTTAATTAATTTCCCGCTATGGCTCATTCAATTTCATTTTGTATTACCTGATATGTATGGAGCAGAAAAAAGAAAATACTTAAGTCTATTTATAGGCAATTAAATAGAAGTGATATATCCATGTCTTTTATAGATGGCTTTAATTTTCACTGTACCACACTAAAATGTTTTGCAAAAGCAAAGCAATTTTCCCTGAATGAAAATTTAAACTGACAAAGCATCTACATACCAGGTGGGCGTCATTATTACTTTTTACCACATACCAATCCTTTGGAATCTATTAGAGCTTGTACATACAAGTATTAAGCTCATCAGCAGTTACAGTGACCTGTATACAGATATATAGTAAAAAATTTGAATAGAATTGAGACTCCATGCTTTGCTGTGGTATAACCTAACTCTTCGGGGTGTCATAGTTTGGTGCAAACTGGCGCCACAGCTGAGGTCTCGCTGCCCTACAGTGTGTCTGGTATGAATTTAGGTAAGTTATTTTTACTCTCTGCCTATTTTGCATAGAGTAAAATGAGGCCTGCAAGAGTCTCTAAGATTTCTCCAATATGCAGGAAAAATATTCTTTGCCTTTATGATATTTTTGGGAATCCTTCTGACCTGATTCCCTTCCTTAGTTATTTCTTCATCAAACATGGCTTCTGACTGAATCAGAGCATGAGTGACAGTGAATTTATCATGTCCTGTGATCAATTTTTCCAAGGTTCTAATACACACCTGAGCCTTATTTTAATCTACAGTTGTCTAAATCCAACTCATTCTACAATATTAAAATTCTATTTCCTACCATAAAAATAATCTTTGCTTAGGGTGTTGATTACCATAATCTAGTAATTACTTTGATATTACACCCACTACAAAATAATTTCTACTTTGGAAATGCACTTTAGAGAGACTGAGCCTCTCTGAGCTCTAAATATGAGACAGCGAATCTTTCAAAATTCAAATTATTCTCCAATGTCTTTCAGTTCTTGGGCCTCTCTTTTGGGACATTGAGTTTGGGCACTTTGATTTCTTCAAGAGAAGGATGAAGTCTTCCAGATGCAGTATTTTCTCTAATCTGGACAGAATTATTTTTTAATTTGTCCGATGCCTCTAAATAAAAACTACCCTTTCCAAGTCAATTTTGCTTGCTGATGAAGAAATACAAAGAGCATTAGGGCTATCAGGAGACTAACCTCAACTTAATTAAGTTATTTTCCATGTTTTAAATTTCTCTTTCTTAAGCTTTGGTTGCCTGTGATCCTTCTAGGTAGACCTATCATCCTCAAGGATTTGTATGGTTTATTGCTGCTAATCCCAGACCATGTTCTCTCCATTTCCATTCTCTGAATAAAATTCCCAACAACTTTTTGTTAGCTCTTCTCTTCTTTCCTTTATTCCGCCTTGTCTTCTCACCAAGCTCACATCCCATCTGCTCCCTTAGCACTGCCAACATCTCCCGAGTGATGCCAGTCTAGCTGGAATTGCAATGTTAAAAAAGTATCTGTCTCTGGAAAATATCACTTCCAGCTATACAAATAGCTACTTATCTGTTTGCTCTCTTTGTCTAGATGCTGAAGAAGAAACCAACCAACCAAACTTCTGCAGGAGCTGGAGAGATTTCTCTCCTTCTCACTAAACTTATGTCCGGTACTCCTTCTTGTTTTTTTTTTTTTCTTCACAAATTTAGTATGGAGATTGGATATAGCAGAGCCCTGATCTGAGTCTTTAGATGTCCTTTTTGTTACCTTTAGTTAAATTATGTCAAGAAAGGGGGGCAACATGGAATAAAATGGCCCTGAAGATGCCCTTACCTCATGGTCCTGCTTTGTTAAACTCTCAGGTCCAGGGAAGTATGCAGAGGTTAATACGAAGAAAACATAAGAGCAGGGGTTTGCCAAGATAACCAACAATTCTAGGGAGTTAAGGTCTGCTGCTTTGCCACAAACCTTGCTTTTCTACCAGGAGCTTTGTCACTCCATGAAGGGCCCAGCTAATTACCTCAGCATTTTTTTCACTCTGCGTGTAGCATTAATTCTGCAGACTTAGGTTCTTCCAAGGTTGTAGCTCCTGAGAAAAGAATGGGAAACAACCACACATTTTCAAGATACTAAAGGGAAATAACTTACACGACTGCTTAGGGGAAGAAAAAATTTCTGTCAACTGTAAGCAGATTAACATCAGATGATGGGAACATTGATTTCTTTCTGTCATGGAAATCACATGCCTGTCATTGGATTAAACAACTGTCTCTATAGATCAAGGCACGTGGAAGAATTGCAGTGATCCATCATAGCAGTTCAGACGTGTTCTCTTTGCCTTCAGGAAAGGATAGCCCTGCATAACAGAGAAAATATTTGATGCTAACTGCCTTAAAAATAGCCAGGGCTGAAGAAAGCACCTTATTTGAAGAAAAAGGTATTCTACAATGTTTGATTCAGTGGTCACAG
This sequence comes from Bombycilla garrulus, assembly GCA_013400315.1. NCBI lineage: Eukaryota > Metazoa > Chordata > Aves > Passeriformes > Bombycillidae > Bombycilla > Bombycilla garrulus. Next base: position 62,463 of record VXBU01005397.1, read on the forward strand.
TACTCTGAAACAAAAGAGAGGGTGATTACTTTCTCCAAATATACTTTTATTTTGGCCCAAATATTTTCAATTAAGTCCCCAAGGACAGGAGCACTGTGACAGTGTCACTACCTGGCTGACAGCAAAAGCCATAGGCTACTTCAGGATTTCAGTTTTCCTTTAAAATGTATGAAGGGAGTTAATGGTCTTGACTAGGAAGTCATAAAATGTAACTCTCTGATATTAAATGGCTTATGGTGCCCAAGGAGAACAATTTGTACTTTACTAATAGAAATACAGCTGAAGTTGTGCCCTGTCCATGGGCTTTTCTCCCCAGCTGGATGCTATTGGGAGTTTTGTTTTTCCATTAAGCTGGGAAACTGTTCTTGAAATGCAAGAATAAGGTTCTTCTTCCATAACTTATAAAATACGAGTAAGGCAGGGAAATGGAAGTGGTCCCCTTCAAAGGAGGAATACAAACAGATGAATCACATGTAAAAAATATTACTGATATACTAAATCAGTCCATTTTCTCACGCAAAATTAAAAAAAAACATGAACACTCTCTCGAAAATAAAAATCACCATGCATTATCTGGCCAAGAAAAAAAGTAGTGTTTTGAGTCCATCTTACTGAACAAGCTGGGAACAAGCCTTTAATTTGATATAATAAATGCAACTTCACCCAATCATTTTATTAGCAAGCAGAATATGATCCTAATCTTTCAAAGTGTCAAATAAAATCCAAAAGCAAAAAACCAAAGACTAGTACAAGATAAATGCACATGACTAGTGTTCTGAAGGCAGTTAAAGACAATGTGACTCTTAAAGCTTAAAAGAATGTTTCTGAGATTTCTATGGTGGCATACAGATATGTTCAAAGAAAGAGATGTCAGCCAAGATGATAAGACCTTGTGCGAGCTAATAGAGAGAACTGTTCCCAAATAACTCAATGAATTGTGCAACACATCTTGTGCATCAGCAAAACTCATCACAATCAGGATTTAGAGGCACATGATCGCATCTGAATCTAAAGATCAGCTGCAGGGGCAGGCAGTTCAGTGCTCCTGCTACTGCTAAGCAAAGCTTGATACCTCATGTGGGAACCACATTGCAAATGAAGGTATCCAAAAAAAGGAATCCAAATTACATGTTCATTTCCATAGAAATGTTTTACATTTGCATTTTGCTTGAAAGATTACTGGCCTAAGGATTCTTATTGAAAGCTCTTATGCAACAGCAACACTTAAATCATGCAGCGAGGATGTTGCATTTCAGGGCATTTCTTGAAAAGCTATTTCAAGCCAAAGATGACTTTTAGCTCTGAAGCTTGTGCTCATCAGCCCTCTGGATTTTCAGATTGTGACTGCTCAGCATTTTATAAAAATCAGGCCCCAGGAAGTACCTCAGATTGAGCATTCGAAAGTTAGGGTATGGATCATCACCAGACATTAAAATCCTGATCCAAGCTGTACCTCTGCCTTCTTAAAATATTACCGTGTTCCCACAACCAGAGTACCTCTGCACCTCTAACAACCTTGTGCTGCAGAGAAGAGCTGTCTCAGCTCCCATTTACAATTGCTAGGAAAATAAGGCTCTGATAATCAGGGTACTTTACCCAAGGCAAGAATAGAAGCCAGGCAGGGAAAAGACTGGAGTACAACGCTTGCCCACATCCCACCCCTCCTCAAGCTAAATTACTCCTTTATATTCTATGTCTTTTTTAGTGATTACTGAATTTCTTCATGCTGTTCTCCAAAGATTACAGAGTTTTTGTTCAAACTTTCTTGCGATAACTCCAGCTGAAGTCTTCATATTGCTTAAACTTATCCATCTGAAAGCTTCAACTAAACATTATTATCCAGATTAGAGTTTTTCCAGACATGGTTGAAGTTAGCTGAAGAAGAGAGACACAAATGAAGATTTTAATCAAAATTAATATCTGCATTGTAAAGGGTAGACAAGGTGTATAATCACAGGCATGCTTTCACTTATTAGAGTTTTTGGTCCTAAAAAGGAACCAAGATTTTGGCCATACCTGTATTTGGATGAATATGAGAGGGCTTTGATTTGGTGGGTTATGTAGAGTGTTTCTCAATATTTCTGCCCAAAAATAAGAGGTAGAAATCTACTGGCAGAATTCCTTGATAATCTGCAGAGATCCTGATAGCCCTGAGCACTTGAATTTAGTGACTGTATTTCTGGGATGACCTGAGTCCCAGAACAGCTGGAGGGGAACAGGGGAAGGAAGTCCATGTCCTCCAGTCAGTGGTCAGTGTTGAGGAGGAACAACTGCTGAGATAAGATCTCCACTAAGGCACAACTTACAGGTCTCTTTAGAGCATTTCTATTCCTTATAACTTATAAATGAATCCAGTGATCCCACCCTGAGCCTGATGTTGATAATTAGCTCTCACCAGTGTCTTCAGATTTAGTATGGAGCCCTTTTTCTTCATGCAGAAGATACATGCATCTGTTTGCCCTGCAGCATTTTTCCACCTTCCCTATTCCAATCTGGAACACTCAGGTGAATAAACACAAAGGGATCAGAGAAAGGATTTGAGGATTGAAAGTGAAGAGTTGAGCAGAAAAAGTTCAAAGGGAGGAGAACTGAGAATGTTTTGGAAGGTTCTTAATTTTGCTTTCTAAACACATTCAGTAGTTATTTAAAATGCCACCATACCTCCTCTACTGCAGCTTTTAAACTTTCTACATCCAAGTTAAAGAGCAGACACACAGCCTCCTGACTACAGACAGCTAATGGAAGAAATTTTGGAAGAGAAATATGGAATGGAGCAGCTGAGGCTGGAAGGGTGGGGAACAGGTTCTATTGGGTTTACATGGCAAGGCTTTGGCAGTCAGGAGGCTACAGGGTTGGCTTCTGTCAGAAGGTGTCAGAAACTGTCCCCATATCAGATGGAGCTTATTCCAACTGGCTGCATCATAGGCTTGCCACTGGCCAAAGCTGACACTGGCAGTACCTCTGGGATTTAAGAAAAGGTAAAATAAAGCTGCACAGCAGCCGGGAGAGAGGAGCGTGTTAAACAACAGTGAGGACACTAAGGTCAGTAAAGAAGCTCTGTCTGGAGAAAGACACTTGACAGCTGACCACCTTATCCCTTCTTCCTCAGATGCTTCCACTCCTTTGGTGATGNTACTGACAGCTGACCTGTTTTGTCAACTTATCCCTTCTTCCTCGGATGCTTCCACTCCTTTGGTGATGCCCAAAGGATCATGATGTAACCATACTTCATGCAGGCATGGAAACCCTTGCTAAGAAGTTAGAGGAGGAGGAATAGGACAAAGCAGCTAAAAACAAGACCATTCAGAACTAGTTACAAATGTTTCTGAGAGTGAGAAGGAAGGAATGAGGTCTTTAATCCATTTCTCTCTATCCCTCACAACCACATGAATTGCTGAGCACAGAAAGAGAGTGATTTACATTTATGGAATTTAAAAGCACATTCAGCCTCTTTGCAGCACCACAGGCATTTGCTTTCTGTAGGCTTGCATAGGAACTCAGCACTAAAGTGGATAGCCCAGATTCGGAAATTTGGAAACCATTACACACACATAAGCAGAAGACATTGCATGCAAGTCTGACTCCAGCATTAAAAAAAAAAAAAAAAACAAATCAAAAAACTAAAACCGCATCACTTTCTTTTAACCTTCAAGAAAAAAATTTCTGCTAATCCCAATCATTAATTAAAATTCTTTTTCTTCCACAGCATTTTTGAACGATGGTTAAGAAGACACAGGCCCATGCTAGAAGTATATCCAGCAGCTAACGCACCAATTGGGCACAATCGAGAAAATTACATGGTCCCCTTCATCCCTCTTTACAGAAATGGAGAATTTTTTAAACCCTCAAGAGAACTGGGGTATGACTATGAATATCTGCAAGAACCAGGTAACATTATAATTTTGGGTAAAAGGTGAAATGTAAAATTCATTGCCTATAACCTGGAATATATCTGCCATATGAGAAGATAAAAAAAACCCTTCTAATTTAAGATTTTTCCCCGAATATAGTCCCAAATGGTACCTGCTTTTTTTCACATTTCTGGTTTCACACGTGATGAGTAAGCAACTGGATCATAGGTCAGGCACAAAGGGTTACAGTGAATGTGGTTACATCAGACTGAGGACCTGTAACTAGTGGGTTCTGCAGGCCTCCATCCTCAGTCCAGTGCTCTTCAACATCTTTATAAATGACTTGGACTCAGGACTGGAAGCAACTCTGGAGACTATACAAAACGGGGAGGAGCTGTTGACTCCCTCAAAGGCAGGGAGGCCCTGAAGAGAGACCTCAGCAAATGAGAGGACTGGGCAATCACTAACTAACTAACAATCACTAACTATATGAGGTTCAACAAAAGGGAAGTGTCAGTTTCTGCACCTGAGAAGGGGCAATCCTGGATGTATGGACAGACTGGGGAAGGAGATGCAGATAAGATTTAGTTCAGATGCTAGAATATAAGCTCATGAAACAGCCAGATTAAGACCAGAAATACATATACATATTTTTTAATCAAATACATTAGTTTCTTAAACTCATAGTATTGCTAGAATTGTACAGCTCAGACAAAGTGGCAAATACCATAACTTCGAGGAATTCTGAATCCTGAAATTGTACTGCAAGAGGAACGAAATGGTAAAATACTTACCATCCAATTTCTGTTGCCTCTTGGACTCTTGTCTTTTCCCAGGGGAGCACACAGTCCTCAGAAAAAGGAAATCCTATTAAATTCTGCCCATGTTTTTAACACAGAGGCAAGGAAAGTAGTTCCTTAATTATTCTGAAAGATAAACACAATGAATGAAATTCAGCCTTGTACAGAAAACTCACATAATCCTCAGTTGTTGCTCAACCCCTTGTTAATCTCTCTGAGAAGAAGCAAGTTTAAGCTATCTCATCTGAAAGGAAGAACTGTTTGCAAATAGAAAATGGTTGGACTCTCAAATTAAAGATACAGATTTTCTCACTCTAATGTATAAATACAGACTTTTCTTCAGGAGAAGAGAAAGTCTGTGATTGGCAAACAGGAAGTACTAGACAAGTAGGAAAAAAAATATGAAAGAAAAAAAGTCAGTAGCAAAGATCTGGGTGGTCAGAAAAAGCCAGCATTTCTGCAGATCTTTCAGATGAGAAAGAAGAGACAAGGCAGAGGAAGAGAACAAGACAGAATGAGGAACGAACACACAAGATCTAGCCCCATCCTGTTCCCCAAAACCTGTCTTGTTTGCTCTTAACGAAAGTGGTTTGGGGCGATTTTGGTAGTTCTGGGTGACAGTTGGACTGGATGGCCTTGGCAGTTTCTTTCAATGTTGATGATTCGGTGACTCTGTGAAGAGCACCAGTTCTGAGTTACAGTACCAGCAACTTTGAAGATATGAAGTAGGACTACACAGAGCATCATGAGGCTGGTTACAAGAAACAAAATTTGGAAAGGATCCAATGACAAAATGGCATTTTAATGCTAAATTATATTGTTGTGTCCCTGAGGAAAAACTGATGCCTGTAGCTCTGCTTTCCACTGCAAAGCAAATCAGTGTGTAAGAGTACATAGTTTTAATTGCAACTCCATTTATTTTAATATGTATGACAGTGCTGAAGCAGAAGTGCTCTCAAACAGTGTGTATGGAAACCCATCCCTCAGGACTCCAAGGCACATGTCACAGTGTAGCTACTGGAGAGCTGCTCTGAGCAGAAGCTGGAGCAGATGCCCAGCTTTTCCTGACATGAGAACCGTGAGCTGTAAAATGACCACAAGCTGCATGGCTGCGTGAAAATGAACACAAGTTAGCACCCACAAGAGATTTGGAAGGCTAATGGCACCACCTAACAACAGCTGTAAAAACATGCTGCTCTGTTAAGAGCTGCTTCAAGAGTTATATTTCAGCACGTGGACTAAGTTTTTCTGTATTTTTTTCCTTCTTTCAGAAATGAATATAGATAAATTTACAGATGCAGTCTTGACTTTTCCCAAAAAAATCTCCCTCTCCCATTGGGAAGAGTTTTATTGAATCACAGAATCATTTAGATTGGAAAAGACTTCTACGATCATGAAGTCCAAGTATAAAACCAGCACTGTCAAGCCCACAACTAAATCATACCCTAGCACCACATCCAAATGGTTTTTGAACACTTCCAGGGATGGTCACTCTACTACTTCCCTCAGCAGCCTATTCCAGTGTTTGACAATGCTTTCCATTAAAAAAGATTTTTTCAAGCTGTAGTAATGAGGAGACTGATGAAATCTGAGGGACTCCATAACTTGAATCACTCCTAGCTCAAGTTCCTAGTTTTGATTGTGGAAGTCTCATAGGTATTTCTTTTGAACACCCAGAGGTACACAACCAGTGAACAAAAAACACACAAGAAATGGCAGAAACCAATAATCTCAATCCCTCTTCACACCTAGTTTAAAGACTTTTCTATCAGCCTGCTAATTTCTGGGCCATGATCCTTTTCACCCTCTGACTCAGATGTACACCACCCAACATGAGCAGGCCTGGTGCTGTGTAAGCCGCCCTGTGGATGGAAACCCCAAAATTCCACCTATGGCACCAACCTCTTGGCTATGTCTTGATCTGTTGAGTTTTCCTATTCTTTTCAGTATTTTCCTGTAGTACTGAAGGAATCAAGGATAATACTACATGAACACCAACTCTAACTCAATGCCCCAGTGCCCTGAAGGCCTTTTAGATTACCCTGGGACTGCCTCCTTCAGTCTTATCCCAATCCACCTGGCACACAAATAAAGGGTAGTCAAGGGGCCACACCATATCAGGCAGCTTCCTGGCTACATCCCTTACCCAGGCCCTGGGGGGCAGCATCTTTTCAGAGCACAGTGCATGTAAACAGCATACTCTTAGAAGTACCATGATGCAAGAGGATATATGGATTGTTTTTCTGGGCACCAGTGAAAATGCAAGATAAAGGAAGACATTTACAGCTTTTGTGGGAGTAAAACATTCTAAATATGGCTGAGTACATTTAAATCAGTCCAGATGCATAAAGAGCATTCAAAAATAACCACCATAGGAGTTTCCAGAGAAGGTGCCCATAGAGGTGCTCTTTCTTTTCCCTACTAGCTGATAATTACTGCTAATAATGGCCTTTAGTGCTGGTAATTGGGAGATGTAGATTCCAAATCCTCCTTGGCCCAACTAGACAAGTATTCCTATTTTTCAAATTCAAGCCAGAACGTTGTTGTGTGCATTTTGAACAGGTTTCTTTCCAGCCTCTGCTGTGAAATGAGAGCCCGGTATGGCAGGGTTTTCATAACTCATTAAGCCATAGCAAGAAAAACAGACACAGGCACACACACATCCATATCACAAAGCAAGAAGGCAGCTTATCATCTAACAGTGAGAAGATTGCTCTAGATTCACCAAAGAAAGAGGACTTTTTGTGCTGAATGACCACAGAATAGTTGTCTGCTGCCTCTCCCCACACAGGAACTGTCAAAGCAAGTGGAATACATGTTCACAATTAGTGAAAGAAGCTTTTTTCTCCACTCAATATGTAGTTAAGGCAGGGATATTCTTGCTGCTAAAAGTTGTGATAACAATTTGAAGAGCAGCTTGAAAAGATGATGGAAGGAGAAAAAAAATCCTCCAATGACTATCACACACAATGACACCACATCTGGTTCAGGAAATCCCTGACCTGCAAATTTTTTCTGGACAAGTATTTTATGAAAGCATTGTAATAGACTTGACCTTGTCTTAAACTCTCCCTAGTGTTCGGCCTCAGTTATTGCTGCCAAAGGATGCTGAGCTAGCAGGACCTTTGGTCATACAGTATGAAACTTCTCGGGTTACAAGTTCTGACAAACTGTGAGGAGCACTGGGGACAGTAAGCTCTGTGCCAGTCTTGCACATGAAGATTGAGAAACAGACTATCAGGGCTGAAGAGATTTGTTTAAAACTATTTGTGGCTCTCAGACAATTTCTACCACTCTTGCCTCTTTATACTCAGACTTCCAGTATTAACTATTATAGAACTTCCATAAGCTGACAGTATATTGCATCAAGTAAAATGATCTTTCTTTTTCTGTTTGATTTTTCAAGCCCTTCAGTCTTTCCAAGACTTTTTGACACCGTATCTTCAGCAAGCTCGTCAGATCTGGGCGTGGTTGGTCGGAGCAGCTGTGTTTGGGGGCATTGTTACTGCTGTGCTCACAGGGCTCACCAGGGCCTGCCGGAAGAAAAAAGGAGGAACTTCTTCAGAGATACAACCGTTGCTCATAGAAAGTGAAGATTACAACAATATAACTTATCAATCCAATTTCTAGAGGCTCCAGTAACTCAGTCATGTTACTATGGTGCTAATCAAGCATGCAGTGTTTGATTGATGTTTAGAAACACCTGGTGAAGGTGTGCTGCAAAAGCAGGATGGGCAGTCTCAAGTCTACTGTAACCTCCAGTGTGGTAACATCATATTGGATCCACTCCTACAAAATCTCCCAGATCCAACATAAGCTACGATGCCACCCAAAGAACACTGTGTATTTCCTATGCTTGATTAAATAATGCTCCTACAAAACAAGACCAGCTTGTGTGGTAGATTTAATGTATAATTCTCTTTTATTTGCTTTTTCACAACTGTAGGGTCCAATTCCGCAGCCCAACCCATGTGTTTGGCACATGGATATAGTGACAGGTGCCTGACTGCATAATTGGTGCTGCATCCATTCTGCGTTTGACTGTAAGAGCAGAAAGAGTCCTTTAGTTCAGTAAGCAAAATATACCGTGACTGAGCAGAGTTACTGTCCCATAGACACATTTTCTTCCGGGATGGAAGAGTTTTCCCTCCAGCTCCTAGAATGTCCCATAATGTTTGTCCCTGATTGAATGCCATTAGCGGAAGAGGAAGCTCAGAAATCACTTCTCACTTGTTTTAAATGCTCATTAGTTGCTGTCTTCTATACTGCCTTGCATTTATCTGGGGAGCTGGGAGATTTTTAGGAGAGGAAACCTGGTCTCACCATGTTGACCTCTGTTAATGATTGCCCACATTATGGCTGACTATTGGTTGCTCAGTATGCACAGATTCCACAAGGTGACCCACATGTAACAAAAAAAAAGCGGGGTGGGTTGACTCTGGCAGCACAACAGGTGCCCACCAAAGCTACTCTATCAGCCTCCTCAGCTTCTCAGTTGTGCATGGTACAAATAATCTTAGGAAAAGTTCACATGTCAAGAAAAGAGCAGGGAGAGATCATTCACCAAATACTGCTACAAGCAAAGCAGACTTGATTTGGGGAATCAGTTTAATTTTAGTTTCCTGCCAATCAAAAGTCAGAATGGGATAATGAGAAATAATAATAAAAATACACCATTCCCAACCCCTCCCTTCTTCCCAGGCTCATATCCAGATTTCCCTACATTGTCCATGCCAGTAGGACATGGGGATGGGGAATGAGGGCTGTTATATCTAAGATGTAAAGATCCATTCAATGTATGGAGGGAGAATGAAAATCCCAGAAGTTCCCAGAGGCTTTCCAGGAAGAGTTTCCCCTTTTGAAGTCTGGAGCTGGTATGCTTCTGGCGTCCCCAGTCCTGGAGTTAGAACATGACCAGAATATGTTGGAATTGTGTACCTTAAGTCCCAAATATCCAGCTTTGAGACAGTCTGCATGACTCTGGCAGTCTAGCACAGACTGGCAGAGCTGTGACCCCTGGGTGGGTGCTTGCCCTGACGGATTTGCCACTCCTGTGTTTCGTGAGATGTTTGCTGAAAAAAAGTGCCATTATATTTCATATAGTGCAAAATATTTCAGTGTCAGTAAAGCAATGTCAAGCTATGAAAAGTTGTTCTGATAGAAAAATCCTAAGTGTACTAAGCAAGTTTATTTCAGTCTTTTCAGTATTCCATGGTGATAGCATTTCATTTTCACACTGATCAAGTTAATTTTTACCAGATGTCACCCGCTTTCAAAAAGACATGGCCAACAAGTCATTTCTGATTCAACTCTTCAGCTGTTCATGTCTTCTCCACAGATCACCAGTGTTCCCTGGGCCTCCCTCCTTTGGCCATGGCAAATCACCATGTGTGAAAGGATCAAAGTGAAGCTTTGGCTCATCAGGTCTTCTAAATCCTACTTTTTGGCAGCTCTTCACCATCCCTTCTTCCTCAAAGCCATGGAATGCATAATTTAAACTTGTGACCAAACTCATGACCTATTAGTGAAAGTCTGTTTATGCTTTGCTCAGATCATGAACCAATTCCCAGTCAGGCTTTTTCCTTTCCCTTTTCTTCAGTGAAGGATCTAAAAGCCTGTTTTCTTCCCCTGCAAGTTTCATCACAGAGAACTCAAACTAGCTCTAACTGCTGAAAGAGAATTTTTATCTCTTTCATATTTGTAGGCTTACCCCCGAGCAATTTTCCCACTCACCATATGACCTAGAGACCACATCTGCTTTGAGAAGGAACAAAGAACACAGGCCTGTTTCCAACAGTCGACATGGTCTGTGGCCAGGAATAGAGAGCACAGTGTATATCAGTCTTAGTAACTAGGACAGAATTTACACAAGCAACACCTGCTGGTTCTCTCCATCGTTGTGGTGTTTCTGCTCAGACCAGTGGCCTGATGCCAGCTGGGAGTCAAACTCCTTCAGAGGTGTATCTGAAGCTGAGCACGTGGAAGCCCAGCTGCTTCTCTTTCCCGAGCAAAGCTGTTTAGGCTCCTTGAACATGGAAAGCAAACACTGCTGTGCCAAGTGCAGACTGACAGCATCAACCTTACAGCAACTGTTTCGGGACAGGAGAAATTGTCCTGCAGACACGCCCTTCCTTTGGCTTTTTGGATACCCTGCCTCTTAGCCTGGACCAGCCGCCTAGGTTTTGGATGGGTCAGAAGGAAGGAGAGGCCTCATTTATCACCATGGCACTAAATGTTTTCTTGGCCACCAGCACTGCCAGGAGACATTGTGCTTTCTTGTCTGCAAGCCACAAATGCAATGGCACATTCTTTTTCTTCTCAGGGTCATGCTTAGGGTTGTGTTTACTCCTGTGCTCAGACATATGTTGAATTAAATGTTGAAGGACCTCTTTTCTTCATAAATACTTCCCTGAGATGGAAGCCAGAGCTGACTTTTTTTTTTTAATTGGGAATGAGGTAATGCCACAATGCTGTGCTTGCAATGTGATCTCACTGAATCAGAACAATCAGAATTTAAAAAAACCTGCCTTTACCTTTTTCTCTGTCTGACCAAGGTATCTTGAAACAAGAAACTTCCAATTGCCATTAGGCAGCTGGATCAGGCTTAAGGAGTTTATCCTGACAGGATGAATGTCAAAATACAGCATCACAGTACTTGGTGCTTAAAAATCTAGATCCTGTGTATGTACGTCAGGCAACCACATAAACCTTCACCCAGTGGGCTTTGAGGTCAGGCTTGTACAAAGATACTTAGATGAGGAACCCACCAGTTTAAATGTCCAGGGAAGTATTTGCAGCAGCACGTTGTTTCACATAATGAAAAAATAAATTTAAGAAACCTAGAGCATACATGATAGCTTCATTATAAGGTACTTAGCTTTGCATGTCTTTGGCCTTTGCAAGAGACTGTTACCTGTGACAAGTTTTTCATTTTCTAGCCTGGTCTCTTACTTCCTCAGACTGTTAAGAGTCACATTTAGTCAAGGCAAGACAATGAACAGCTGTCAGTCTTTTTCATTCTGTTCTCCCTTCCACATTTTACCCAAATTTGTATTTTTAGCATCTGGCCTCTCCATTGAGTTAAATCTGTAATTCACCATCTGTGTATCCGCATGTGCATGGATGAAAATTTTGAATCAGTCTCCATAGTGAGGCTGAAAATTGGCAGCAATGAGACCTTGCCATTAAAAATGGCCCCTAACCGTAATTTTTGTAATAAGCTTTGAATAAAATATTAAATAACCCTTATATCTACAAAATCAACTTATTTCTGCATATCCATCTTCCACCCATTAGGCTATCTGTTATCCCATTTCATAAACAGACATTTCCCCAGAGCTCTGTCCATTACCACCTCCTCTTGAGACCATCAGTTACCACCTCCTCTTGAGACCATCAGTTATGCCGAATTCACATGATGTCAAAAAATTCTAAATAAAGTGTAGAAAAACATATACAGAAAAAAAAATTTATTAGAAACAAGAATTTGGCAGCAAACATTAATTCTGTGCCCTCAGTGTGGCTTAGGACTTCTGATCACATGCCTTCATGAAACTTGATTCCCTCTCCTATCATCCCGGACTGTCTTATCTGACCAGAATAGGGATTCTTGGGGGCTCAGTGGTGGGACTGTCCCACATTTTGGGGCTGCTACAGCAGTGGTGATGACAGGCATGGTTGTGTATGTACAGTAGTGTGTCACACAGATTTTAAAGGAGCTTGGATGCATAAAAGCACCTCCCTGCTTTTCTTCACTGTTTTCTAGTAAAAGAAACATTCTCAGGCAATAATAAGCAAATAAGGCATTTTCAGGTCAATGATATATTGTCAAAAAATTTTCACAAGTTTTCCTCTAATCAAAACAATGTTAAAATGATTCTGGTTTGAATTTCCTTCTGGGTTCTTAGAAAACTTAAGCACAGCCATTTCAAAGTGCTACATTTTCAAAGAGGTGTACACCTTCCCAAGCACTTTTGACAACAATGCCATAAATATAAATACAAAAGTCTGCAGAGCCTCTTAACTCTTAAGGCAGAGCCATGAACTAGGCTTTTCCTTGCCTTGCATACCAATACAACCTTTCTTGTAATCAGGTTCTGTTTTTCCCCACCAGTGACTAATGATAGGAAATTTTCCACAACATTAATGTCTTTACTTACCTTCATTTCTTTGTGCAACCTATTACAAACAAATAGTCTATATATTTCTGGAAGAAGTGCTAAAAGCTTAAGTTCTTTCATATGACCCCGTCATGCAAAGGCAATAACATTGGAAAAAAAAAAAAAAAGCTGGCTATTTTGTCACAGAACTGAATGTATCAGGAAGGCATATTAAAAACTTGAAGGCCTGAAACATTTTCTCATAAATTTATGGGAGATTGGAAAGGTGGTGCTCTGCTAGATTTACTGACTGATTACATTGTCAGATGACCTGTATGGAATATACACATGGTTAAACAGCTTGAAAAATAGCAAATTATCAAAATGACAGTATTTGTACACAGAAATACTTAGTAGTGCAATTATGAGAAAATGTGATTTTTTTTTTAAATTGAAGCACCACACACATATCCCAGAGTAACACAACTACTACAGTCATTAGCTGATAGAATAATACATATACTCATAGCAAAAATACAAATACTGAAATAACTGTACACTACCATAACAGTAAAAGTAGTGCAACATGTGGGCATATGTTTGTAGACAGGCACCCTAAGGACTTTTTCCCAGCTTCCCTTTCATCTGGATGATGTCACAGTCATTTATAAGAAAAGTAAGTGAATATAAGATTTCTCAAGTCACAACAGCAGCAATTTGTTTTAAATTTCATCTTGCCAGTTAATACCAGTGACCAGAGAAGATACAGACAACTAGAATTTAGGCTTCATGTCCTCTTTTACACCATCATGGACTTGAGATGCTACTTTAAAATTAATTTTAGTCTTTTAGTCCGTGGTCTCAATTATTTAATCCAGAGGGCTGACTTTCAAAGCATCAACCTCCTAGTAATATCCAGGAAGAATCAGACTCTTAACAAAGCTCATTTGAGAGCAGAAATCAAAACCAGGCTTTTCTGTCTTCCTCACATCTACTTCAGAGAATCAGCTCACTTCTAGTCAGAAAGACTCTTCCCTTTTAGTGAAGCAAATATGCTTAAATCAGAAAGTCTAGACACCAGGTCTTAAAAGTGGTGGCTTTCTGTCTCTTCCTGGGAGCCATGGCACTCCAGAGCACCAAATAGGGATGTCTGCAGGGATATTGTCACCTCAGAAATTGTATTTAGCAGTCTGGACAGAGATGACAGACTGGGGAAACTCTGCAGGCATCCTAATTTAGGTGACATTCTCCTACAAGAAGACTGTAAAAAGCTAGAGGAAGGCTTGTTTGCAAAATGAATCTGTAGAGAGATCAGAAACTGTGGCTTAATGAAATTAAGTTTCACGTAAACCAGAAAACAGCTTTGGGGAGGAAGACAAGCTGATGGTTACTCAGACCATCAGTCATCAATCCACAATCCACAATTTCAGATTAGAAAGCACAGTGTTATTAAGGTCAGTCTAATGCTTATGCATAGCCTAACAAGAAACCAGAAAGAGAAATAATAAATTATGGAGCCATTAAACTCATAGGAATTAAATTTGGGAGGAGTCGAAAAACAGATAAGAAATACAGATTAGTTGAAGTCATCTTACAAAAAACGATGATGGATTCTCAGGAGAAACAATCCAAGCTGCTGCACTAGTTACAAATTATTCCCCTGTGCCACTCTTTAGCCCTCCAGTAACATCCACACACCTGCAGTGCACTTTAGGGCACATTTAAGGCAAAGCATCAGGTCCCCTGCTGTGAACAAGGCTGTGGCTGGATTGCACAGCTGCTCCCCAGCTTTCAGAGGCTGGTGGGACTAGCAAGGGGGTACTTATTTCTTTTTCTTCAGTATTAGAAGCAGGAACAGGTAAGGAATCACCTGTGTGCACTCCTCAGATGGTTTCAATTTCTCTAAAGTTTAAACAGTTTTTTCAAATGGTTCTTCAGCTGAGATAATTTAGGACAGGAGAGCCAATTCACATCTAACCAGCACCCACACTTCTAGACCATATCACACCATATTCTCCAATAAATGAATATGTTCCCTCTAACACCAATGGAGTGGAAAAAAAAATCACTTTTGAAAGGATTTTGCTTTGAAAAGCAAAAAATCCAAGTCAGGTATATCAGATCTCCCTGGAGGATCTTCAAAGGTTTTCACATCTGTCCTGACAATGTAAGAAGGGTGTTCATTTACTTTGGGAGATTTTGTCCATTACATAACTTAGATTCATGTGAGATTGATCCCAGCTCAGGCAGCTGCTGCTGAGAGCACAGCTGCTTGTTTTCTCTCTAGAAAAGCTCCCAGGTTACTGTGAGCAGTCTTTGCCTACTATTGCCCATCTTTCTGCTCACCTTGTTATCAAGAATTTGTCATGGTCCATGATGCCCATATAGTGTTGAAGTGGAGAGAAGGAAGCAGTTTTCCTCTTCCATCAGGAAAAGAGCAGACGGCAATACTTTCTTTGTTGTCCACTGTATACAGAGTTTACTATTTGCATCAGCAATTTCAGACAGGTTTTGTAAAAAAAAAAATAAACTTCTGTTCCCCTTTTCATAATCTTCTTGCATGAACATTGAGATTTCTCTCTTGATAAATACATTTGTGAAATATATAGTTTCCCATAAAAACTCTTCAAATATCAGACAGAAAATCAAAGCTCAAGAGCCAAAACACATTTTGCCAAACCTCATTACTTGGCATGGGGAAGGTGAGTGGGAAAGGACACTCCTCTTAATGAAAAACAACATCATAATTTTTGAAAACACAATTTTTTTTTCCTCTGATAACTCTGCCTGTCACTGACCCTGCATTTAGCATAAATATATACCTTTTGCAGTTGCGCAGATCAGGAATTTCTGTAAATTGCAGCTGTTAGCGTTCGCTATAAGTTTCTAACTTAACAACTAAAAATAAATAAGGAATATGCAGGGGTTTGTTGGGTTTTTCTTTTATCTTGCTGCTGTTAAACTCCTTATTCTGGAGGGATGGTACCTTTTCCTACCATTGCATCAATACCACTCTGTAATGAGAAAGTAAAAAATACTACTCTGAAATCAATATATGCAGTTTAACTACATACCCTTACTTCTCAAAAAATAAATTACACAGAACTTTTAACAATTCTGAAAAATCTAGGAGAAGTCTG
Organism: Bombycilla garrulus; assembly: GCA_013400315.1. Taxonomy (NCBI): domain Eukaryota; kingdom Metazoa; phylum Chordata; class Aves; order Passeriformes; family Bombycillidae; genus Bombycilla; species Bombycilla garrulus. The sequence goes on from VXBU01005397.1 coordinate 78,353, forward strand.
CCTGCTTGTACTAATCTATGTTTGATGTGCAGTTTTCCTATAAAATCCCACAACCCTGCCAAATGAAGAAACGATTAGGCGGACAGCCCCCAGAACATTCAAAATCTTGCAGGAAGCAGGTGCTTTAGTCTGTAGTGCACCCAACAGACCCCTAAACACATCACTGGGAAATGAATTATGAGTTTTAAACCAGTTGTTGCAGTGTTTTGAAGACCATAATAAACTAGCAGCTCTCAGATTAATATCTATCAAAAGCAGCATGGTCTGAGCACACTGTGAAACACTTCACCAGAGCAAGCAGACTAAAGCAAATGCCCAGAACATGTTTCAATATCAGGCACTCAAGTGTCCAGCACAGGGTGGGGAGGATTTCTACGTGCTTCAGATATGGGAAGGAACTTTGCCCATCACCGATTTTCACGGGTCAGAGCATCTGGCAGGTGCTCCTTTCTCCTTCCACTGTGTTCTAAACAAAGACAGAGTGTAGTGGAGTGATATTCTTCTAAATTCCAGTGTGTGTGATGACGAGGATGAGATAATGTATTCTGCTTCTGAGATGGTCTCACAGCCACAGATGCATATGGAGTAAGCATGTGCCTCACATTCTAAGGCAGAAAATTACTCTGGGTGACTAAACAAGGGTGCCTAGTACAATTCTGGTACTTTGGGTATCCTACCCAACTTCCTGCTGTCACGCCAGAGGATCCTGGGTCTCCTGCAGCATATCTGTGAACCCTGTGTGGATGTTTCAGCATCAGAAAAAAGAGTATCAGAACCTCTGCTAAGGAGTGAAATCCCAGCCTCCCCTACCAGCAGTAAAACACACACACACATGCACACACACAATGCTTCCACAATTAAGGCAGTATGTCATTAATTGAAATCAGGTCACAAACAGCAACTCAACCATGTTTTGCTCAGTCTTGGAATGGTTGTTTATTCCAAAGTCATGAAGCTTCCTGTAAAGTAAATATCTTTAGAGTACAGTGCCATAATTACATGATGTATAAACATACGGTGCTTGCTCAAATATAATAAGAGACATAAAATCACATTAAGATGATCTGCTAATATAACAGAATGTAAAAGTAACATCTGAACAGCAAAAGAACTCAGCAGCCAAATACTTTAGTTGTCAGGACTACCATTAAGATAAAATGGCTAATTCAGACAAGTACTTTGGACAAGAAGCCTCTTTTCCATACTGAATCCAGGATTTTATATTTCAACTAAACAAATTTAAAATGAAGGACTATTTGGCAGGCAAATCAAAACTCCTTTCTGGTGTGGCTGTCCCCATTTAACTGGTAGGCAAAAAGAATATGGGATTTTAGAAAGAAGCCTAATGCAATTTGGTATAAAAATCTCAGTGAATTTGAATTCTTCATGTTACTTTGAAAATCCTACGCAGAGTGACTGGTTTGTAGGAGAACTCTCTAAGAACATGGGATAAAGCTCAAGAGCCCTGTCTGAGTCCTTTTTTTTAGCCAATGGATTTAATCTATCCTCACAACACTGTGCAACTAAGAAACAGACACTGAGGGAAAAGAGTTCTGCACATGACTCGTAAAAAAAGAGAAGAATAAATAATAGGAAAATAAAAACTCAAGAGCTTTTTTAATGATCGGTTTTCTAGTTCTGTCTTATTATAAAGACAACTGGTAAAAATTTTCCTTCATTTTAGTGGAACTAACAGACTCAAGAAAGATTATTGCTTACTCTTTGAAGGTTTATGAGGCATGCAGGTACATCAGTGATGCATCTAAGTCCTTCCAGTCAGTGAAACACAGTTTCTCTGTTGTGTTGGGGTACAGCAAGCTGAAGCTACAAAATGGGCTGTTTCATAGAGCAAGAGTATGGCTTATTATAGACATAAACCCACTAAGTACTATTCTTTTCTTAAAGCCAGGCTTGGGTGAAAAACTCACAAATGAATGTTCAGAGCCAAATTTTGCTTTCTGTTCCACTTGGAAACCGAGCAGATATTTCTCTTCAAAAAATTGTACTACATCCTGATCTATAAAAATGTAAGAACAGACTGAAATTACATTAATATAAACAGGCACCTCTGAAAAGAACATTGAGTACTCAAAATTTTGGACATTTATGCGAATACTTTCCAGAATGGTTATCTTGCACATTGTACAGCGATACAAAAAGTAAATGTCGCCTTGCTTTGTAATAAATTATTTTTATTTCACCTCTAGTGGAAAATATATATAATTACAGAACTGGAAATTCAGAAAGAATTTTATGGTCTCTTCCTTTTGGGAAAGGGAAGAGTGAGAGAAGAATGTGGTCAGAAGTAAAAAAATTAAAACCTGCAGCTACAGAAAAGACAAGACATTAATTTTTCAATAACATTATGCATGTTAACTGTAAATAACTACTTCAAGGGATCATTAAAAAAATAAAATTGGAAAGCTGACCTTAGTTTATTGCTTTTTCCAAATTTTAGGGATGGCAAGAATTTCCTTTGTGGCCCCCATCGTCCTTCCTGAGACTGGATTTTAATTAGTTTGACTAGTGGAATAACAGGCATACTCACACTTGTACCTGTGGCTCCAGGTCCTGTCTGTTTACCACATCAAACTCTCATATGGCTTTTGAGTCCCAAATAATTCCCCAAAATAAGGCAAAAATGGATCATGTCTTCCTCCTCATAGCATCCCAAGTCCAGACCTGCTACAGACATTGTCTGGAAGGTTCAGATGACACTGTAGACTAGAGAGACACCTTGCTTCAAAAAGAAGATACTGAACTGCTGAAGCTCAGACTGTGGTACTATTACTTAGTTTGAATGGTACTTTTTCACTAATGAAGGTCAGAAAGGGAAAAAAAACCAAAAAACAAAAACAAAGACTGCTTTGCTATTAGAAGATGAGAGAATTTTTTTGAGCTAGTTTCCAGTCCTCTTCTAAGCATCTTGGAAGAATTCTTTTTAAATGGACGTGTTTTGGACATATGAGCATTTTCAATATCAAAAAGATATTTTGGATTTTGTTGTTTGGTTGGTACTGAAAATGAAAGTAGATTTACATAAAAAATGTAAAATCATAGATCTTGAAAGAAACTGCCCACATATATATAATGGAACTAATATAGTTGAAACATTCAAAATACTTTTTTGGACATCAGTTTGAGGGAAGATACCCCAATTATGACTTTCCTTCTCAACTACCACAGACCATTTCTTACCCAAATATGTTTTATCAAATTTGCTCCTGCAAATGATCAGAAGGAACAGTGAGATAGGAAAACTCAGTGGGAATAAGGGTTTCACAACCTGGCACATTTGGACTAAGGTACCTGTTTCAGAAAACGCTAATTAATAAGCTCAGAGCTTCATCAATACATGAAGCCTGGAAGATGGTCCTGGTCACATCTGAATCTCAGTGAAAGCTCTGCCCTTCTGCACTCACAGCAGCATCAGGGCCTCCCTCTCAAAGATGCAGTACTGAACATATGTGTTGGGAGTTCTCTGCTTAACAGCACAATACTTCTTCTTTCCCTTTATAAACAATGAGCTCTCAAGCTCCCAGAAGCAAAGAAACCAAGCGAGGAAATATTTAATCAGTGAAAGAAAGAAATTATATGCAGCTGATAAAATAGGGGCAGTATGGAAACAGCAAATGTAATTGAAAAAAGAAACCCTTTCCATCACTGCCCAGTGTCCTGAAATGCCTACGTGTGAAAGCAGAAGCATGACTTAATTTTAATGGTAGCCGAAAGTGATCTGACTCTCACAAAACAAATCCCCAATTCTCGTTCAGAAGATGATGTAATCTTTGCCCTTATGAATTTTCCCATTTTCTGCATAGCTGCCCTTGTAGCACTGCCCCTCCTCTGATTGCCAGAAGCATCTCCAGCACTGGGATGCTGCACCCCTCATTTTCCTGAAGCTAACCAAAGAGACTACAAGAGCCCCACTGGGTTGTGCACACCAGGAGCATTATGCAGGTTGGTGAATGCTGCGATTAAAATTGAGGCCCTCTGCATTTCCCAAAATGGCATTTTCCTGAGTTACAGGAAACAAAGTGGGAAAAGCCTCCTAATACAATTTGTGCTACGGAGGGAGGAAGAACACAAAAGAAGGACCATGTGATGCATGGCTGATGATGTATCCAATGATCCAAAGATTAAGACACACCTCTAGATGAAGGCTGAGGTTATATGCAGAGAGGAAGAGAAGGATCTGAAAACTCAGCTCCCTCTAATCTTCCATGGTGATGGAATAGACCAAGATGAATGAAGTACAAACGCATCCAGCTCCAACAGACAATGATATTTCGCTATTAGGTGGCGGTCCCTTGCCAAGTTCCATCTCAGCCACATTTTTAAGCTTTGGGGCATTATGTTTTTGTCAAAAAGTGTGTATCAAGCTGCTACTAGGGCTTAAATAGTCAAAAAAGAATAATGTCATACGACAATCTTCACATTCATAGCAAATATTTTTTAACAGGTAATTATGTTGCTCTGATACAATAAGAGAAAAACGCAGCACTTGTGTCTTCTCTGCAGAGATTTTGCCATTTATTCCTCAGGGACACAACTGGAAAAATGGGCAGGGTACATTCAGCTGTGGGTGGAAGCTGGCATTCACCATCCTCATCTGTTCTAAACAGTACATGCTTTCAAGCATCTAACACCTAATGAGGTACAGTAACATAACCTGCTTCCCTGTCCCTGAAAAAGATGCTTCTACAAAGCCAGAGAAACACTCAGGGTATGTCCATACCTTCAGCTCACCACAGAACTATGACTGCACCCAAAGGTCAGATCAGCTCATTGCCTACACAATTCACCCTCAGGTATGCCACGTCTGGGCTCCAGGCTTCAAAGTGCACACAGGAGGCTCATCCAGCTCTGTCTAAAATACCTCTCATCTCACCCTGCAGACTCAGTCCAAGAGCCCCTGACTCTCCCTTTGCCAAAGCATATCTAGGACTGGCTCATCACCATGGTTCAGAGATGTGACAGCCAGTGGAATGACCTGGCCTGCTTCTGACCGCAGAGCATGTATCACGGACATGTCCTCCTTAAAACAGTTACACGGAATCACAGAATAGTCTGAGTTGGAAAGGACCCACAAGGATCATTATTTAAGTGAATCTGGGGATCGAACCCACAACCTCAGCTTTGCCTCTTCCCAGGAGCTTTCAGAGCTGCTGTGCAGCATTCCTAACCAGGTTGTGCCGAGTATAGCGCAGGACACAGTCCACTCTATATGCTCCCTGGCATTCTGCATTTCTCTCAGACTATTCAAGGGAGAGGCAAAAGCTCAGAGGCGTTATTTATTCAATTTGGAAGCAACCTGTTATCACTGTGTTACACTTCTAACATGCAAACACCATGACACAGCACAGGAGGGAACCCGTTATCCCTGAAAAAGAAATTAAATGCTCTTTTGAAATCAAAACATGTGCTCTGCTGTCGATGAATATATTCTAGGTTACAGTACAAGGAGGAAGTTTTCGCTTCTCCTCCCCCACCTCTCATCCAAATTTCTTCCCCAGGGTTGCAGAGTATGAGATGAGCAACATGACCTTGCAATGACAGAATTTTAATGAGTGACTGGTGCACCAAGAGTGATGCAGCAGCGTCTCCATGCTCAGCGTTGCTATGTACACTAGACATTTATGTAACACTGCTTCTCATCCTCAAGGCTGTCCTTTCCAAGGGTCAGCAGCAACACACACAGAATTTATTTATCAAACTGTCAAAGCTACTTACAGCTGACACAGAGCTACACTCTAGTATTTTGGTGAAAAGGAGTTAACAGGTAAAGCTATTTCCCAATTCCACAGCTGCAGAACATAAGTAGATGTTTTTTAGAAGTAGGTTAACTTGAAAGAGAAAAGGTTTTATTTCAAAGGAATTGCTTATTTCCAGGGTGTTTGCTAAAATATACTAGTTTTCTTCTGGGTTTTAGCACTGAGTTTTGCATGGAAATGCAATGTATTTGCATACATTAGCTCTCAATCCCTAGGGAGACTCTGTATCCACATCCAGAAAATGGGTTTTGCTTCTAATTTCTAACATTGAAAAGCTAAGAAAAATGTCTCCTCCCTCCCCTTGGCTCCCAGATACAAAATATTTTATCCTGTTTATTGCTGGCATTCGTCATCCTCTCCTGCCCTCCTTGGGCTGCTCCTCAGTTGACAGCAGTTTACCTGGAGTTTGAGGACCAGCCTTCCCTCTCATCTAAGGGCTCAGTTAAGAAGCAGTCTAGCTTCTGGGACACACGGCTTTTTCCAGCTTTCTCTCTGTGCCCATGTGCTAATGGGACAGATCCACTGCTCTTAGTACAGATCCAGCATCTGTCTGTTACAAATAGGATCCCTCTAGAGAATACAACACTTCAGGCATAGCAAATCTTGAGGATTCACTGCAAGTTTAGAGATATTCATAACATCAGAGGAAGTGCACAACATTCCTTGGTACCAAAACAGATCCCACCCCTCTTAAAACATGGGTGATACAACGAGCAGGATACTAAACTTTCACATATCCTCATCCAGCCCTTTAAGGAGAAGCATTTGCTGCTCAAAATCTTTGTGTCAGAGCATTCATTATACATGTCAGTCCAGCAGAGGACTCAGGGTTTTTAACCTTAAAAGATGCTAATTAATCTACTGTGCCTACCAAGGAAATTCAGTTTCTAAGGTTTACTATGCTTAGTACAGGCACTAAAATACCAGGCTCTTTATGGGAATGAAGTCTTATTTCAGCTCCATACATTTTGCCAGTGCATCACCGTAGTGGCCTTAATGAAATACACCAGCAGCAGAAACAATGCAAATCCCAAATCACCATTCATAGTTGAGTCATCAGTTACATTATATATATATATTTTTCATGGATATATATATCCATGAAAAATATACATTCATAGCTGAAAACCTCAACTCAGCATAGGTACCAGTGGCACTTTGATTAAACCTTCTTGTTAAATCCTCTTGGCTAAAACAATAAAAACTGGTTGAAATTGCAAGGGATGGAAAATCAGCAGAAAAAACTGGATGCATAATCCAGAGAAGATCTACCTTGCCTTACATCAAACTCGTGAGTTTATGAAACGACTGCCAGGCTGAAGTGAAAAATAATCTCCCTAGAAGCCCTTTTATTTTTCAAGAGAGTAAATACTGTATTTTAATAACTATGCCTCTTCTCTGACTTATAGTCCTTGAACTGCTATAGGCAATGACTCTTTAGCCTCATGTCTGCTTCTCCTAAGCCATGTCTTGTGGCTTGAAACTATAACCTGGTGCATTAAATGTTGAGTAGAGGTTTTCCTCTTAGGCTGCTGTTCTCCAAATCCTACCAAATCATTACTTCTCTGCTCTGTTAATCTGTTACAGCTGAATTACTGCTCCCAACATGGCTGGTCTGCTACTTAATGCATTATCTGCCCTCTCTCAGCCAGCTTCAAATCTTTTTGCCACTGATGTGCTAGAGGCTAGAAGAGGAGAAAAAAGACAAGGAGTTACTCACATGCTAGTAGTGGTACCACATACTGAAACAGGGAAGTGTTGCTCCAAACACAGGGCTGGAATAATCATTGTGGAGGGACAGACTGTTCTGCAGACTTCAGTGGTGAAGGTCAGTCCCCTCCAGGCTATCCCACAAAATATCAGGGCCCCTGTCTGCTGCTCTGTGTTGTGGCAGTGGACATTTACTCACACAAGTAATCTCAGTGATATGGGAATAGGTCTTGGGTACATCTGATTAATCCTGCTGTTTCCTGTGTAAAGCCCTGAGTCCCACACCGCTGCACAAAGGCTGGATTCTTGTAGCAGGGAAAGGGCTTGGTGTTCATCATTGTAAGGAAACATTCCTGGTCTAAAAAAAAAAGAGTTCAGAAACAATTCTGATGAATAAAACACAAAGATCCTGCTGAACAAACACTGAGAGGTCTGCAGCTTTGTGAAAGACTGAGTGAAAACTGGGACAATATAGGGCAGGATCCTTCCCCTGCCAGCAGTACACTTAGGACACACTCACAGGACACAGTTTAAAGTGCAAAGTGATGCTCAATTACATAAACCCAGTTGATTTGCAAATGTGGAACTGAGTGCTGTCAGCCTTCGCTTACTTGTCTGGCACGGAGTTGTATTTTTACATACCCTTGGCTTACAGATATAAAAGCAATGCAGTTTAAAAGAGGGCTTGACTCTGTTTTGCAAGCTGGAGACACGCTCAGAAAGAACAATGATAACATAGCCTGTAGAAAGGTTGTATTTATCATAATATCTGCCACTCCTGAAGCCAAGTCACAGTCATTCAACAGCCCTTAAACCCTTTGCCTCTCTTACAGAAGCATAGCTCAAGGAAAAGGAAAAAACAACTGAAGCTTTTAAACTTCCCCCAAACTCTTCCTTACCTGGTCTAGCCATTACTCAAATAAGCAGCAGAAAGGCTTACCCAAAATAAAATACAAGCACATTTGCATAGCAGTCAGACAGATCTTTCCACTGCTTGTGCACCAAAGTGATCCCAAAACATTAATTAAACCTCAAAAACACTCCAGAACGGCAGACAGTCCAGAGCTTGCTTTACAAGTGGGTCAGCTGAGCCAGATACAGCACAAAGAGAGAAAGAGGACAGCATGGATTTGCTTCAGTCTTGCTGTGACAGCACTGCTTAATGTAACAACAGGTGTTTAACATGCCTACAAACATCATCAACTCCTGCAACAATGCAGAATTAGAGCCCAGTACTAGTATTACTGTTTTAATTATGAAGTGTTACCTATAAAGAAGCTGAGCCAGAAAATACAATCTGCTTTAGCACAGAGCTAACTGCAAAATTAGCTGCTCATTATATGGTAATGGAGCTGATATCTGTCAGAGGAGATGTAAAACCACAAACAACATAGTGATTAGATGACTCTAAACTGCATTTTAAAAGCATGAGATACTAGATCCCGAAACTAGAGGAAAAGATCACTTTCTAGTTGTGGGTAACAGATGCAGGCATGATTTCAATCATGCTTTAGACAGCCAGAAAGCAAAAAAAGTATGCAGGACCTACAATACCCAGTATCTACGATCTTTGCCATGAGTTTTATGTTTATTATAAAATCTCTGCAGGCAGTATTAGAAATAAATCTTACTAATTAAAAAAACCTCTGCTGCACACCTCCAGTTTTACAGTGATGGATGAATGAGATCCAGTAGGAAAATAATGGCCCTTTCAGCCTCAAAGAGAAAAAAAATTAATATCAGTAGCTGTAATGTAGGCTCTCATCTCACACTGCATTTCTATTTTGGCTGCTCTCATCTGGGCTACTTAGAAAATTTTCATCAGTAGGAATTTGTGTATCTCTAGTTCTTTTCTTCTTCCCGGGATTTCAAATTGGGCAGAGCCAGAGGTAAAGACTTCAGTCCAAGTCTGGACACTGAGGAACACATTCCCATGTGGCTTCACTGGTGCACCTCCACCCTGCTTCTCACTGAGTGCAACTCCTGAGCAGAAGCTGCCAAGGCAAAGACCAAACTCCTTCTTACCAGTTATACACACAAGGATGCCTATACACCACCTACTAGAAAAATGCTTCCCTCTGAACACTCACACGGATGCTTGCAGACTCCTGTGCAGAGTCTGTGTCCCAAGCAGAAATTTAGTGCCTTTCCCACTAAAATAAAAAAGGTATTCATGGGACAGATGTAAATGAATTCAAAAGCACTGCCCTAAATATGGGTGAATCACCAGCAGAGGAGTTCTCAAGCCAGCCTCTGCCTGTGTATGCTGCAAACACTACACTGTATTGCTCCCAAGCTTCTGCTGGAGATCAAGGGGTAGGTTAAAGTGATGCTGCTCTATTTAGAGACACTATAAATGTGCCTATTTATGCCAGCTAAGTGTCTGATTCCTGTCTAAATACCCTCATCTCAGCAAAGTAAGGAAAAGGGAGAAAAGAAGAAATAAAGGAAGTTGGATTGGCTATTTGGATGGAGAAAAAAAAAGTGCTCCTCAGAACCAAAAAGCTATGAAGTACTTGTTTCAACCTTTAGCTCTCCCATGGCAATTACGGGCAGAAAACAGCTGAGGGGAAGAGAAGGGAAGGAGAGTTTAAATTTGGGATATTTTGAGATCTTCCTCTATGGAACAAACTGAAAGCATACTGGAGCTCCTGCAAGGTTTCTATCTGCACACATTATCCGAGGAGCCACAGAGCTGAGGGGTTGGTTCTCACTCTGCTGTAGATCTGGTCTCATCCTGCTTTCAGTGGCACCAGGGCAAACAAGGGTGCCTCCAGGGAAGATAGTCAAAGGATCACAGTCAATCAAACATATTCTGGTGCCTCCAAAACTGGATTTCAACCTGTTGTGTTGTAAAATAATCAGTCAGAGCATTTGAAAGCTTGAAGTATTTGACATTCAGGGCATGTGAGTGCAGAGAGCGCAACTTCCATGCTGAGTGTGTGGTATAATAAAACTTCAGGTCCTGTCTGCTCATGTTCATTGCTTTTCTTGCTCCATCTTTATGGCTGCATAAATCACAATTATTTTGCAAACTCATTGAATACTGAACTGATGCAAGATACAGAGTTCTCCACGTACAGATGTGTTCGTCACTCGCCAAAAGGCTGTGACTAACATCACAGCAGAGGCTGCCACTGGTGCTACACAATTGTGCTCACTTTTCCTTAGGTTAACTTCATTACAGAAGTAGACTGGCAAGAGTAACACTCTATATTTTTAATACAGAATCCCAGTTCTGCAATGTATAGTAAAATCTTTAAAATGGAGTATTTTCACCCCAAAGCCATAAGATTTGTATACCAACAAAAGCAAGAGTCTTTGCAATACACTATATTTCACCACTTGGATTAACCTGGGGTTTCATTTACTGATCCGGCTTCAGAGGACTGAAGTGGAAGAAGTTCAAACATTCCACAAATTCTTCTTCCATCAGCTTTTAAAGCAACTGTGTCTCTCCCCAGCTTCTGTATTTTTAATTAACAGAAACAAATCCAAAAATCACTCCAACCACAAATATTGTGTGAGCGCATTTGAGTAAAAGCCCTGATTATTTGTTGGTATACTGATGCATCCATCAGTCTTAAATAATCATAAATAAAAACATTTGTGCTATTCTTTGGTACATTTCTGTCTGTTTAAACCACAGATGAACTTTTATGTTGTACAAACAAAAAATTGCACTTTTATCTTCTAGAAAGTCTTGCTCCAACAGACTTTCAGCTGAAGGATTCTTTATTGTACTCAAACCTTGTCCCATAAGAGTTGCTGCTGTTGCTCAGTTTATGAAGTATCTTAGAGATTTTGTTTGGTCCACAGCAGAAAACTCCAACGGTCTTCCTGTTAGGGAGAAAAANAGGGGAAGTTATGACATTGTGAATAAAAAGTAATTTCCAGTAATAGACAGCAGTGGATCCTTGGACCCTGACCTCATGGTATTATACATAAGCCACCTATATATGGATTTTAAGGTGAGAACAGTTCACTAGATGATGCAGTTAGTTTTACTGAAGCCACCATATCTCTCCCAAGTATCCCTACAACAAACCCTATTATTTATCTGACTAAGACAACTCTAAGGAAGAAGTGCTTCATCTTAGTCTCAAGATACCAAATGATGAAATATTACTGTTTTCCACTCTATTTTTTTCCATGATTAATCCCTTTTTTGTTAAAAATATGTCTCACTGTAAAGACTTCCTCAGTGTAACTCATGAATTACACAAGCATATCTAGTCACTAACAGTGATTTGTTACACTAATGAAAACAGAGCACTACTAACCCATGATTATTTCTGTCAGCAACAGAATAATTTTACTGCTTTACTTCCACATTAGCATGCAGTTTTTCCTTCAACATCTATATTGGGAAATCTACAAAAAGTCCATCACCCAGAGATCTCGGCCTGGGTTCTTTAGTCAATCTGACTTTTTCACACCGATCTACTGACAACAGCTCTTTGCTCTCTGGTCACCTTAAAAATAGGCTGTAAGTCAGACTCAGACATAAAACATTTGAGGGCTCAGAACTGTAGCAGACATCAGAACAAAGCACATCCACCACAGTGGGATGAGCCATTCACGATACTCACTATCTTCTTTTTTTTTGAAGATGAGGAGAGGGAAAGGAAGCAGGGAAAGACAATGCAGTCCTGCCTTTTCTGTAACATGAAAAAAAAAATCTTCTTCCTACTGAAATCTTCCTGTGCCACTACAGAAAAAGATCTTAAAGATTTACAAGGATGAAGAAAAAGCATACAAGAGGGAACATGGCTCTAACTATTATTAGATCTACAGCACGCATCAAGAGGCTGGAGATTTGGGTTCTGGGCTCTGCTTCCAGGACTGTTTTAGTCTTTTATCCAGTAACTATTTAATATACAATATTTTAGCATATGTAAGATATTCAAACTCAGTTTAAAGCTCTTTGTACATGTGTTTGATGAGAGGAGGGAACTAATACAAGAAATCTTTGGTGCATACTGCCACATGTACATGTCAGGTGTCAGGCAGCTGCTGGAATAGCATGGCAGTGCACACTGCACCAGTGCACAGCAACACTGGCCTGGTATAACTGAGCACTCAAACATCAAAATCACACCATTATGCAGGTAACTGCAGTGGTGTCCTCGTGCAGGCACATTATAATGCAGATTTTAATTGCCCTCAATGACATCATCTCTCATATCAATCCATGGCAAAGTCATAAGTTATACTTTTCTCACTCTTATGTTTACGTATTAAGCTTTCCTGTTCTGGCAGAGCTTCTTTTAATGGCAACGGGTGTTGTGCTGGTGGCTGAATTTGCTGCAGTAATGAGAGAGCTGCTGCTTGTTGCTCTCAAATAAGATTCCTCAGCACTTGCAGACTCTGAACTCCCCCTAATCTGCACACTGGAGAAAAAAAGATTCATGACCTGCCAGCAAGACTGTCTTCTACTGTGTATTTAATTGAAAGAATTAATGTTGTAGTTGGGTCTGAGGTTTTTTGTTTGTTTGGTTTGTTTTTCTTTTTCTTTAGTCTAATTAATACAGTGAACTGATAAAATAAACCCCAAAGAGTTTGGCTGCCCCTCTGCCTTTCATTACATATAAAGAGCCCACAAAGTAAAGCACATGTCTAAGCAGTATTCCCATCCCAGCAACATCCTTCCAAGGTATACAGAATTTTTAGCTAGCAATCAGAATCACAAGAAGGTTAAATGATTTGCCTGAAGTCACACAAGAGACCCCTGGCTAAGGTCTCCTGAAACCCAGCTGAGTCACTGTTCTGTGCACTGTTCTGTGCAGACATTTGAACTTCCTTCCTGGGATACCCACCATCAGCACCTAATCTGGACATCCCTTCAGGTACCATCTACCTTCCTCCCTTGTGTCCCTGCCTGAAGATGCCTCCTCACCTGCCTTGCCCAGCTCCCACCTGGCTGCTGGAACACACACAGAAAAGTGGCTGAGGAAAGCTGCTACGTGGAACAGCATATTACTACCCTGAGCTGATGGGCTTTAACTGTTCATCTATCACTTGTTTGGGACAAAGGCTCACTTTGTGGTTCTGATGAAAACAGGCAGCTGTGTAGTCCTATGTCTGAAAATCATCATTAAAAGCATTAACATGTTTACAGTTAAGGAAACTATGTCATAGGTCACTATAGAATTTATTCATTCAGAGCACTAAGCAAGTAACTCCTCAGTGTTCCAATGGGATGAGTAGGTCAGCACATATTCTTACATCCATTTTATGAACAGCAGGAGTTGAGAGAGAGATTCACTACTTTGTTACACTGAGAGGACAGAGTCAGCACTTGAAATGTTCCTGTTTTAAATCCCACATTCATTCCTAGAGAGAAGTTTCTCCTTTAGAGCACATGAGAAATGTATCATTGTGCTCTATGATTTTTTCTCCTACAGGTATTTGTGTCTTTTTCTAGGTCGTTCTCTACCTGGAAAAAGCACATGCCCATTTAACCTGAGCAAACTGAGCATGGTGAAAGCTTTTTCATCCAGGACACAACTGAACAGGAACAAGGTTGTTGCTCCACCCCCCAACAAAATGCATGAAAAAAAAAGACCAGTAATTTATCATATAAGTGTTCCAATTCGGACTGCTGGGTCTGCAGGTGTCATATGAAATACGAACAGTAGATGGCATACATCTGCTCCTCTCTTCCCAGAAAAAAAAGGATCAGGAACCTGATTGCTGGCTTGTCCCATGTCACGCTCTGAAGGTCTGGCAAAGCTCAGACACTTACAAACGCACTTTGCTTGTTTGGGACCCAAACAGCAACAACAGCAACAATTCACAAAGCACACAGCAATCAGACGGCTACACTGTGAGAGCTTTGCCAGCTGCCTGTTTATTTATATGCAGCTTTTCCTAAAATCACAAGATAAAAACTGGAAAATATCTTGGCTGCCCATAAACAAGCCCAAGGGGATGATTGCAAATGTGGAAGTCTGAACACTGGCACCAGATGTTGGAAACAACTTTATTGACCTGTTTTGATTTACTTTCATTTTTCTGCTCTCCGTATAGCAGCAGGGACACTTAGGTGGAAAGTTACAGAGAAATAAGAACTGAAATAAAGCTAGTAGCAGACCTGGAAAAACTGAAGTTCCCATCTCATCCAAAGAAATATGGAGAATAATTACCTACAAAAGGTAAATTTCTGAGGACAGCTAAGGTTGTCAAAGGCTTCACTACTGTGCATCATTACAAGTAACTACATCTACAGGTAGCCTATATAAACCTTGATAAAGACATGACAAAGAGAGACAAAGCCTACACCTTTGCAAGGTAATCAAAAGAGTCAGAACATTATTTTGGTATTAAAAACATCTTGTGTGAAAATGGTGGCCCAATTTAAAGACCTTATGTGAAAATGCAGAGGAAATAGTACTTGATGTACCATTAGGAGTAATACAATGGAAATAAAAAAAGAAAAATCAAGTATGACTACGACTACTACTACTACTAATTTAATCTATATTATGTGCTCTTACATGCTTAGAAGGAAGTAGCAGGAGCCTCATCATTTTCATCTTTTAAAACTGCACTCACACAGTTAAAGACATTTGAATGGAGCATAAAGGGTCAACAGGAATGCAGGGATCTTTGAGACCTGAGAGTCAGTTTGTTTCTCTGAACTCTCTATTTCCCTTTCCTTCCCATGGTTCTTTGCTCTACATCCCCTCTCTAAGTGTGAAATTTCTGCTAAAAATGTAGCAGCCTTTGGGGAGTCCTGCTCACAACTTCCTCTATGAGCTCAACCCAACACAAGTATTGTCAGCAGCTCACACTGCCCACAGTGACACATTTGGCACTCGCTACTTCTCAAGAGCCAGAGCTCAGTGTCCCCTAGTCATATCTAGCCTCGGAAGAGAAGAGTCAACAAGCCATGGGCAGATTTCACTTCACAAGTGCAAGAGAGGACAAAACGTTCTTGAGGGGAAGTTTGCTCCCACACCACTGACTTTGCCAGAAGTGGATTAGGGAAGATTCACACAGTCCCTTCTTCCAGATCAGCTTTTGAGGCAATAAACTGCCAGTGGCAGGTAAAATACTCAACCAACAAAGTTGGATCTGGACAAAGACATTCCATATGCATGTCTTCTCTGGTTTACCCTTGTCTTGTTTCAGACCATAATATGCTTTCCCAGCACAGCAAAAAGGCATTGCCAGGTTTTAACAGAGAATAAAAAATAGCTAGAAATACTCAAAGAAAATAAATCTTCTGAATAAAAATAATTCAGGTAATTCAAATTCTTCCTTGTGAACTCTGTTTGCAAACTTGCATTACAAATCATGAATCAACAAATTTAAGAAATGTAACTTTATATAAAAAAACAGCATATGTTGAAAGCAAGACATTGCTACAGACAGAACATATGTAATCTCTGTGCAGTGAGATGGAAATCTGATACTTTTATTTTCTGAGCCACTGAACATCTCAGCTGCACGAAAAGCTGAACTGCTCTGAGCTTAAAAAAAAAAAGTGTTTCAGTTTGTATAGGCTATCTCTCAGCAAGAAAAATTCCAGAAATATTTTCATACAAACTTAGCTAGAAACAGGTACGCCCAACTATTGAACTGTGGCATCCTTCAAGTGGAGGAGCACTTACCTCCTATTGCACTTTGCTATGTCATCAAACAGGAGCTTCCACCGGGGTCGTCCAATCAAAAGCCTGGAGTTTAAAGCTTGATATTTTTCACCAATTATTTTCTGCAAGAAACAAAAAACTCCATTCTGTCTGATTTGCAAATTGCCTCATATCACCCAGGGCTCCCATTTCTGCTATTGGCTGACTTGCAGAGTGCTGAGGTGTAAAGCCTGAGCACAAGTACCAAACAGTTGTGATGAGTACTGCAGCCATTTTATGCATCAATACCTCTGCTCAGTACCTCTTCAATGGCTCTTCTTGGTGTTTGTTATACATTGTCCCTCATGCAGCTGCTCATTAATTTCCACATTACTTTTAAACCAATTTATTTAAGCCATAAAACAATAACTATGCTCCTATTACTCATTCCCACACTGGCTTTTAATGCTAAGCTGGAAGAAATGCTGCTGATGCAAAAATCATATTTCTGTCTGAAGTCTTTTTTTTTTAAACTTTGTACAAGTAACTATTAAGATGACTAGGTCTGAAAAAGTAACAAGGGAAATCTTACTTTTCTCCCTGAGAGTAGTTTGCCAGCTGTTTTGAGCTGCTGTAACAGCAGAAAGCAGCCAAAACTGCTCCTCAGATAGAACCTACTCCATTCCAGAATGCTAACTCACCGGCATTTTGACAAAGTGAAATGCCCTCCCATAGCAGGGCACAACCCTGGGTTTACTGTCCTAACACAACCGCAAGAGGCAGAGAGGTACACATTATTTAGGCTCCCACATTCCCTCCATTGCTGAACAACATGAAACATTGCTCACACCTATGGAAACACAGCCCTGGCCAATTCGGCCTCCTTTGGGCTTTTATAGACAAGAGGCACTTGCTGCAGGGTGGGCTCTTACCACATATGCACAAGGGCTTCTCACAAAGGGAGCACAAAGTGCAACTGCCCAAATTTTGGCAGCAGTCAGGACTTTGGACTAAGATCCAGTGGCCATGGAGACTTAACTCCTCCTTGAGCAATTATGAGCAGCATTATGCTTCATGACAGTATTGTTCAACAGCCATAAAAAAGTGACTTTAAAGAAGGACTTCAACCAAAATAATGACTTAAATAAATTCAGCAGCTGCTTAATTAGCATCACTATGCAGTATTATTATACTATATAGTATCAGAAAGCTCCCTTTGGATTGACTATTATTTCACTTTCCCTATCTCACTGCATTGCAGTCCTGCTTCAGGTTTTAATTTTAACGTAACAATTATATACCAGGTTCAGCAATTAGGCATTTTCAAGCACTCCAATTTCCAACAACCTATGTTGTCCAGGCATTATATTTGTCACAGTCATAACTACTATTGCTATCACATCATTTAAACTACAGGATTGTGTTCCTACCAGAGCTGTGAATGTTATGTTATCTCTACCTGATAGCAGGCAGATGAAAATCCTTTGGGCATGGTTTTTCACTGCATTTCATTTTGCAGTAATATTTAAGCTTGGCTCTGGGCCCCCTGTAGTCAAAGGAAAGTTTCCGGACACAGCACAGTAAAGACTTGCACCTAGGCTTATGTGCTAAAGAATGTAAAATGAAGATTGCAAGCATAAATAGTTACAGGAGATGCCAAGAGCTGGGTAATTAGCCCGGCCTTAGTGTTAGCAACACATGTCAATTGACAGTTCAGTATAATTTTCAGTCTTACACATCAAGAAATTTCTACCTTTCATCTATATATGAGACAATGAAACAAAAAGCTTTGAAAATATCTAGATTCTTTCAAAATATATGTGGGAAAAGAAGATTTGAGCTTGCAAGTTCCTAGAACTATTCTGGTTTGATTCTGAGCCCAGAAACGATGCAGATTTCCCACTGAACATGGCCAATTGTCTGGTGTGGAAGAACCTTGTTTCTAGAAAAGGAAGATATGGATTTCTGCCCATACCTAATCAAGTTAAGGGTACTGCACTAGACTCTCCTAATGCAGTGGGGATGAACTGGCTCTCTTGCTCTATTAATGAATCAGTCAGCTGAGTTTATGGCCTCATCTCTGGTTTTTACCATCTGCAGTAATTCCCTTCTCCCTTTGACTGACAGTTTGCATTGCCTATTACTCCAAGGTCTAGTTTAGTTTACAAACAACATTTGGCCACATACCTGAATTCCATCTGTTTGACTGAGGTACAGCTGGATATTTATATAGTCTGGCCGATTCTCCTGCCAAAGCTGGGAGGATGATAAAAACAGCTAGTGAAATAATACTCCTTTTCTTAATGTAAGTGTGAAGTCACTTGTGCCTACTATGCTGAGGGACATGGGTTTCAGCATCAGTGAAGTAAGCTTTTTAATTAAGAGGATGTGCTTGCACAGCACATCACGCTGTGTAAAAATATTATTTCAGGAAGCTACATGCCTCTTAAAATACACTTGAAATTGTAAATCCCACTCTCTTCTCAATCTAACTACTAGCAAAATGACTAAAGGACACTCAAGGCTTCCCAGACTACATGTGCTGCTTCTTCCTTCTCACAAAGTAGTCTGGACACAGGTAAGTGT
Organism: Bombycilla garrulus; assembly: GCA_013400315.1. Taxonomy (NCBI): domain Eukaryota; kingdom Metazoa; phylum Chordata; class Aves; order Passeriformes; family Bombycillidae; genus Bombycilla; species Bombycilla garrulus. The sequence continues at coordinate 96,999 of VXBU01005397.1, forward strand.
CCAGGATATTGGAACATGGCAACACTGCAATGAAACATTGGTGATGCATACTCAAACTGGTTTGTGCAGGTCCAAGAATAAATGAAGCCTGGATCAGGCAGCTCAAGCTACTGCTGGAGCTCACTCAGTTTGAGCAAACCTGCCATTCTCTACAGAATGCCAGATGTGTGGTGTGGGAATACCTTACATTTAAGTTGCCAGGATCCCCCCAAACAACACCCATTACCTTGTTATGCAACATACAGAGCAGATCTGCAAACCAGCGGAAAGACTCAATGTCCCTGCACACCCAAACGAAGTAGAGTCTTCTGAGCTTGTAGCATTTCCAGCCGTCACTTGAAAATAAAATGTGTGGGTAGTTAAAAACTATAATTTAAAAAGGGAACATTAATTGGGATGCTTTATATTTATTAATGGAAACATTAATTTCCTTTAGAAGCTAACTGCTAAGTTGCTCTTCAAGCTATGATACATCAGACACTGAATTGACCAACACAGCCTATCTGGATTACCCTAAGAATATTAAATATCTACCACAGAGCTAACAGCCATCATAGATGCTGCTTCCACACTAGGAAGTTGTCAGCTATATAGATGATTTGGGCAATAAATATGATTCATGTATCATCATCAAACTTTTATTTCAAAGCAAAGGAGACATTCTAAGTTCAAGTGTATTATGTCAATGCTTTATTAGGTTTATGAGGAGGCCTGTAAGTGAAAAATACTGACAAATGCAATCATGTCAGGACTCAATTCTGCCTTTCTATGTGAAAGGCTCTGGTTGATTATAATTAATACTGTAGCAAAATCACAAAGACCAAATCAAATCAGAGCTCCATTGTGTTAGGGAACTGTGTGATATATTACAGACCTCAGAAATTGCTGGTGGATAAAGTGCAGCCATGGGCAGATTCTGGCATTGCATTTAGAAAAACAGGACTCTCTTGTCAGATTTCTAAGTCAATTGAAAACACAAACAAGTACAAAGGAAGGATTTGAATGGAGTGGGAAAGAAAACAGAAATAAAAAATATCCTATGAGTTCAAATAAAGCACAAGTATTCAGGAGGCATTTTCTCAGCCAGCACTGGTTTTTTGTTGTTCTGATCACTGAAGTGGTCAGTGCACAGTTTCCTCCTTTTACTTCCTAGAATGATTTTTAGATAGAGAAGGCCTGTTCACACAAAATGCCAGTCATAGCAGCCAGGCCTGGTGGAAAAGTTTCATGGTACCTCTCACGATACCCATTGTACCTTATTCCAAATTTTAGTTGCTTGGCATATCCAGCAAGGACACAGGGTTAATAGATCTATTTAAGTGATGGCTCCAACCATTGTCTTGCCTCCCCATACCCCTGCCCTGAGGAGCAAGGATGGAGATATTAGCAGCACATCAGCAGCATGTAGAACTGAGAACTCACCTTTCATGTAAACTCCCCAGACAGAGTAAAAAAGTGCTTTCAGACTGGGGAGTAGAGTGTCTTTCAAGTCCTGATTTCCAGTTTTTCATTTAACTGCTGACTTTCCAAACACAATTTCCTCCATCTCTTTCTGACTGCCTAGACTAAGACAAGTACTTAGGAATGGTCACAATCTAGTCAGATAAGACAAGAGAACTATAAGCAGTAGTGAGGAAAATAAGTGCCTTTCACCATAAAAAGGGATAAAAGAAGAGAACAATGCAAGGCATTTTGTATTGAAATGCCCCAGTTCAGTAACAAAACACGACTCTCAGTGATGAAACTCTGCAGCAACACAAAGAGGCTGGACTGCAAGACTTCATCAAACAAGTCCAGCATAGATTTAAAATAGCACCCCAGACACATATGCCTGGGTCTATATCCAGCAGGATATATTGTGCATGAGAGGTGCAATCCCCCATTGCAACCACATGTATGTAACATTTCATGCCCATTTCTGTGTTACACTGCCCATAACAACCATTATTTACAGACTCTTGTGTATAAAAGTGTCGCCCTGAATTTTGTAAGACTTTCTAAGCCTTCTGATATTTACATATTTGTGAAGAACTTTCTCACACACTTTCTGTAAACACCTCAGTGTTTTTGCATTCCTTCATAGAGGAGAAGAAAAACTGATGGACTGTTTGTCTGTGCAGTGTCTTTGGAGAGGTGGCACTGCCACCGTCCAATCCACTGTCACTTTTGGAAAACTATAAATACTGGAGTCAGAAAAAATAAACTCTTCTTCTCCTCTCTTCTAATCACCTAAGCTGCGGTGTGTGTCTGTGTTCTTTTGTGTCCTATAGCGACATAAAAGCCTCTAGCTTTCCATAAAGTACATTAAAATTTCTTAAAATAGGGCACAGGGTCCAACAGCTAAGTGGAGGGAAGCGCAGAGGCATGAATCAGATTATGTTCATACAACAGGAAAACAACAGAGAGGAAAACAAGATTGCAAGGACAGGCTTTGGATTTCTCCTAGACCTGTGTGTCCTTGACACAACAGGACTGGCCTGGCTGCCCTGCAGCGCTGGCACCATCAGGCAGTTTGCATGTTCATAACTGCCAGTATTTGCTTCCAAGCCAGGGCAAAGACACAGGCAGATCAGCCACTAAACCAGTGCCTTGTTGATGTTTAAATACTGAGGAGGGAAACGGACTAAGACTGTTACTTTTCCCCAGAATGTTGCCTTTTATAGTACACAGTGCACAAGGGAAAGAGTGGCTAGAAAGGCAGGTTATGGAATTAGCTCCTTGGAAGTCAATTTATGGCTTTATGCAGATGAATGGACATTGCAAAATCCTTTGGACACTACAATTTTCCTGCAGTGTCTGTGCAAATTCCTACAGCCTTGGACAACACACTGGTATAGGCAAACACCTAACTGCCTGCTGCTGGCCCATCTTTGTGTTCCGTGATACTTTTGCTAAACACTATCAGGGATAATCCATCACAAGGAAAACAGCCATTTTATCCACCTGAGCCTGAGGCTTTCAGCAAAAATGTACCCTAGTTTTGAGAGGGTAATCCATATGCTCTCAAGAAAAGACAATGAGGGAGCCCAAGACGGTCTTTGGGGGTGGCAGCACTATGAGGCACACAAGGCTACTAACTTTCAGTTGACACTTGGAACTGTCAGGTCCAGTCCAGGCTAAGGACAGAAGAAAGTGGACAGCATCTAAATTGCACTTCAACTTCACTTTGGAGTCATAGCTGACCACTGGCATGTTCATCTTGCAAGAAATGCTTTAACTGTGCATTGTAAAGCCCTCTCAAAGCCAGTTAGCCTCTCAACCTCTCAGTGAAGGTTTGCTGCTTTGGCTGGCTGTCTATACTGGGCCTTTGAAACAGGGGTGCTCAACCTGTGACTGTAGCCCTCAATCAATAACTCCTGTAAATAAAAATAAAATCAACAGCAATCATAAAAGGCAGCCTATTTCACACAGCATAGGATTCAGTGGGAACCGTGCTGTCAATGTGACAGAAAAACAGGAGGTGAAAGGTTTAATCTGCATAGAATATCAAAAGCTTTACATTAAAATGAAATTTAAAAATAGAGAAACAAGAAGGGAAAAATAGAAAAATGCATACCTAAAATTTAAACTTTTCAAGTGGGGTTAAACATCTGCACGCTACCTGAACTGAGGCTTATCCCCTTCTATTAAAACCTCAAGCTTAGACATTTAAAAAGTCAAACCAGGAGAGCTGGACCTGCATTTTAAGCAGAAGGATTGTCACAATTGTCTGACTTGCAAAAACAGTTACAGTACATAGCCTCATCTAAGCTGGGACTAGGGGAACAAGTCCTGCTGAAGGACTGTGACTAGATTAATCACAGGCTTAGTTGGTGGCAGGATACAAAGGCTGATGACACTGTCCTAGTTCAGGTGCATCTCTGCCACAACTCTTTGGGTTATAGAGCTGGTATGAGAGGATTTATGCCCTCTAGGGACATCCCAGTCTTCTACATCTTTTCAAGGATTCATTCATGAATCAGTAGAAGTTTTTTAAGACTCTCAGAGCCTTTCTGACAATCACTGTAGCTGTAAACTGGGGCAAAATGGCTTTAGAGGCTTAAGCTCACTTACAGCAGTGTGTTGAGCACAGATGCAAATGGTGTAACCCCAATGCCTCCAGCCACGCAAAGGCTGACCTCGTAGTTCAGGGATTCCTCAAAGGGACTTCCAAAAGGTCCATCCACATACAGTCTGCATAAAGAGCAAAAAACACACTTTTAGAGGAAGCTGTTAATATCAGACAAAGGTAAAGAAAAACAAGCTGCAATAAAACCCCACAAATAATTTGCCTTAAATATTTGTTACTCTTGGGATGCAGAATGTAAAAATATTTTTCCTGGAAAACTTTATGTGGACAGAAATTAATGTACAGGCAGCAAGAAAAACTGTTATCTAAAATCTCTTGGCATGTTCCATGATTAGACAAGCTATTTTTTAATTGAACAAGTGGAGGTGACTAAATGATGGCTTCCTATTTTGTCTTGTGTTGGAGGGCAAAGAGAGGGCTGTACTAGAAACAATGACTTGGTGGGTCATATGTCAGAAAGAAGGTAGTTTGGCTATGCCTGCCTAGGAGGTTCATCTTATACACGTTTTCTGAAGAGGGAGAAAAAAAGGTTGAGTTTTTCCTCTTTGACTCATGCCTATCATTATTATAACCATTTTTGTCCACTCGATTTTAAAGTTGATTTAGGAGATTGCATCCCATTTCCAACCCATTTTTAATACTTCGAATACTACTGGATAGTACATTGACTATAATCTAAATGTCAGCTTTAGGTATTTTCAAAAGTTTGATCTCCACACTGCTGACAATCTGAGCAAGGTCACTCATAGACAGCTCAAAATTTATGGGCTGTAAGATTTCATGCACTGTATTCTACCTATGGAAAACCAACTGCATATCTTACCTCAGCAACAGATTCATCTTTAGAAACTGCTATAAAGAGAACTTGAACAGGAGATTTACTCAAGGTCTGTTCTGGGTATGAGTGACTCCCTGGACCAGCACATTTTGTTTAAGTACCTGCTCAATACAGCCAAGTGTGGTGGGACCAGCACTGTGTGCAGCAGCTCAGTGAACAGTATTTGCCCACAGGTCTGCTGACTGAGAGCAAGCTTTGGCCTGAGTCCACTAAAAAGCTCCAACACACATCAAGTTCATGCACACTCACAAGGGTACTTATTGCACAGCTAAGCTGCACATACTCCATGTCTAATGAAAGCACCTAAGCTTCTCCTTTATAACAGCCAGAGAATTAAAGGCAGAGAAGACATCTCTTTTCCAAGACAAAGCCTTCCAAACCTCATCTGATTAATTCCTTTGGAGGGCTGGACTTAAGCCATAACTTAAGTTCTCAGTCCAATCTCATTTCTTTCAGTTTTGTGGTCTGACCCTTGGCATCATCTTACCAGACAAGACAACATCTTGTCTGGGTGTCTTTGGCCAATATGGTCCTTTCTAGGAAATTTTTTCCAGACCTCTGCTATTGTTGCTTGATGCCTCATATTTTAGGCTCCTTCTTCTGTGGTGTCTTAATTGATCACAGGTAACTACTAACTTCCTGAAGGTTCTGAAGGCTGATCCTTAACTATGTCTTGTCTTACTAGGTGTCCTACCTGGACAGAAGGAGAGAAGACACTGGCCCAGCCACAGACATCATCAGAAGGCACTGGAAATGTTTTTAAGCAATCAAATTTTATAACTAAGCCATCTTCAACCAAAATATGCTTACTCTTATTTCTGCATTTATAGTCTCTACAGTATTCTACAAACATTCTCTTGGAGAATCTCAAAGCTTTGCAATATCAGGTATGTTAGTTCCAGCATGATGAGAATATTAGAAAAACAAATTCACTCCTTACTTAGGACAGACATATTATTTTACACAATGGGGCCAAGAAAAATTTACCTGGCCATTTGCATACAATATAAACAGAACTTTAAGTATCTGCTCATTAAATGTTTCCTCTTACATAACACTTTACACCACATCTACTTAACAAGAGTTTATTTTCCACTAATGAAATGATACCAAAGCAGGTGCAGAGTGCAGCAGCAGGTGCTTTAAGAGATCTAAAAGTTGTACTATTTGACAGAGGAGGTAAAGGAGCATCTCTTACTTAAATAAGCAACAGGGGAAATGTTGAGAAGCAGGTTGTAACACTGAAATAATCTGGTCCAAGGGATACTCTGAAAGAAGTCCACCAATGTTATGGGTCCCAACTGTATATGTAACAGATGTAACAGGGATCTAATTTTGGGATGTCCGAGTATGTCAAAAACAACAACAAAAAAAACCAACCTAACCAAAACAACTGGACAACAAAGACAAGCAAACCTGTCATTCCTGGCATACCTTATTACATGTTACCCTAATCAGCTCCCACCTAGATGGTGAAATCTAGAGAATTGCTCCGAAAGGTATGAAGAGCAAAAGCACAGGCCTGAGGGAAATTCCTCACATTCTGGCTTAACTTTCCTTTGGATACACAAACCTAAAGCCAACATTTTGAGTGAAACACACAACCTAATGAAACAAAAACAATCAAACCACATTTTTCCACAAACTACCACAGTGGATGTGGCAACAGTTATATATTGTAGAGGTGCCACTTAACATAACTGCACTACTTGGGGGCTACCTGAATGGTTGTATGTATGCCTGATCTCAGAGGGATTAAGCAATTCCTGGAAAGTCTGAGTGCCTCTGAATAATACTGACATGATCAGGAGCAGAAAAATGCAAAACTAGATCTGGTCACCAGAAACCAGTCAAGCATACTGCATGCCAGAAATTCAAGAAACAACCTGCAATTAAATATGCATTTTGGTCAGAATGCTCAAGTTTGTGGTCCATTAGCCCCATCTGGCCTGCAAAATATTTCTATTTGCCCACTGTGTCTTCCTCTGAGGGAATGAGGAGCAGTTGCTTGGACAGCAGATGCAGTCAGAGAAGCCAAGAGCCTCCTGCTGTGTCTGCATGTGGTCCAGCACAAAGCAGCCAGAAGTCACTGCTTCCAAGTGTGAAAAAGAGAAATGGGGAAAACCTGGAGAAATATTGCTACTGCATTAACCCACTCCACCAGAGTGCCTGACTGATTCCAAGCATAACATGATCTCCCTAGAAGATTTTGTTGGAGGTCATAAAAATGCACTACTTAATCCCATTTTACTATGGGGATAATTTATAACTGAGACAAATGTGACCCTGATGCCTTAATGGCAGTGATCATTTATCCTTTTCTTATTCAAACCAGTGGAAGCAAGAAACCTCCTGATGCCATATCAAATGGCACAGGGTTGAACAGAGCAGTGATTCAGTCATAGACTTCTGCAGAGATTATGCAATTTTGTTTCCTGTCAACATGTTCCTCCTTTCATTTGGTAGGACTGCAAACTTTTGCATAAAAGCAGTTCATTATTGAAAATGAAATATCACAGCCCTCAATAAAAAGCCAAGGGGGGTAAGATGACTTTTGCTTCTTGAGCTGTGGCCCAGATATATCACGCTACCATGCTATGCTCTCCTATCCCCCCAGCTTTCATTTAATTAACATGAAGGAAGGGAATGGAATTTTACTAAAAGTTTAGAAATTGCCCCTTCAGGCAAACTTATTCAAATAATGAGTTGTTCTTTTCACATGTATTCACTTCCAGTCTTAGGAGTGCTCTTGCTTATTATTGTGGCACAATTTTTTAGCTAAGGTAGAGAAAAAATAGCTCTTAAAAATAGAATATATCACTAAAAAATAGCAGAGCACATTATTAAAAAGCATCTTATAGATATTTTCTATTTAAAGCACATTTCCATTCTACAGTGCAGTGGCAGCAAAATAGCCTGACCAGCACTAAACCAGCTTATTCCAATGCTGGGCAATGCCACTGACTAACATGGGTCTGCCCCTAAAGCAAGGGACACTGTCTTAGGGACACAGGCAGCTGCACTGCTTTTGAGATCCAAGCCATTATTTTCCGTAAGGAACTGCATAGTGATGTGAGGAGATTCTGGCTCTCACCTCTTGGACTTGGCCCTCAGTGCCGTGCTTTACTTCAGGCTGTAGAAGCCCTTAGAAAAGATAATGCTTTGATTGTTCTTCACAACCCAACAGTAAATGATGTTATCACTTTTTTTTTTCTAGGCTCTCTGGGAGCTACCGTAAGATATTATTTGGGATATTAGTGGGATAACAGATGGGTAGGGGAGTTAAATCAAGAGCTCATAGGAAATGTTAATTAAAGCAGTATCATTATCTGCAAGCTGAACAAAATGCTTGGATACAAAGTACTTCATAGAGCACAAAAAGTGAAATCCTCGTCTGACTAAGTTTCAGAAAAGCTCTTACCAGTGTCAGCTGAAAAAGGATTTAAACCAGTAGCACGAGATTTTATATCCTTGGTATTCAGTTCTTACTAAGATCCACATCTAGGTATTTTTGTGAGAGCACACTAAGTTCTGGATACAGTCACGAGACACAGTCAATAAAACTAATGGAGCTGAGTCCCTCCCATGATTCCTTATAAAAAATTTACATTCTCCAAAATCATACTAAAATCAACTAAAGAAATCTTCTGCCATGCCTGTCCTTCTCTTTTACTTGTCCTACCAAAACCACATCTCAGTACTGATGGATTCAGCCTGAGAACTCCAAGCAACCAACTGTCTGATGGCTGGAGCAGTTTTCTTTATGTACTTCTGCTGCTCTAACTCTGCTGCACCAGAGAGATGCAATCATCTCTCTCTGATAATCCACAATATCAGCTTCCACCCCCACATGACAAATATTCAAAAAAGTGCCTCCATGTTCCTCCCACATTCTCCTTCATGCCTGGGAGGGGATCTCAGCAAACATCTGCAGAGCTATTTCATTATCTCCCTTCAAATTCCTTCCTAAGACTCTTCTTTCCTCTGATATCTAAAAAAAACAGGCTCCTGATATGCTTACTGTAGCTCAGTTATATTCTGGATCAGTATTGTCTCACTGTTTCCCTGAATTTTGCTGTCTGATTGTATCCATCTGTTGTCTGCTGTTTCTCCAGTTTAAGTTGGTTTGTATCTCTGCTGTGTGGCTCTGTCTATCAAAATGGCTTCCTGATGCATGACTCCTTCTTCAGGGCACCAGCATAACAGAGATCAGAGAAGGACAGCTGGAAGCCATCCAAATCTGAAACTTGTATCAGAGACAATCTTTCATAGCCTGCAGAAAGCAAAACAGACTACTGCACTGTTCTAGAACATTTTGGAGTCCAAGGCTCAATTCACATTTTTCAGCAAAAGCCTAGCTGCAACAAATGATGTGATTTTTCAAAGAAGCTGCCTTTACCACTATCAAAGATTATAAAATACTTTCTGCAGCAAAAATCAAGACAGCCACTTAATTTTATGAAGTCAACATACAATACTTCATGGCATTATTTAAGCCTCAATTTATAAATGTACACTCCAACACTATTTTACCAGAGGGGTTGTGATCACTGACAGCATTTCAGACCCCAATAGCCTTTTACAAAAGAATCATTAGTGAACAAAACATGCCATTCTTGGTTTTTATGGATTTCCAAAACTACAACAGCTTTTCAAGGTTTAAAAGTGTCACAAAATGTGACACCTGGCATGTGTGATCAGACATTCCCATGTGTTTTGCTGACACTGTGAAGGATGATGTTTCCATTAAAGAAATCAGCAGCCCCTTAGACAAGTAAGCTTGCAAAACCCAGTGGGATCCAATTAAATTTATATACTGTTTTGTGCAAGATTGCAAAGGGTTATGATTCTAATTCAGGTTTCATTAGCCATCCTCTCCTGATTTTTTTAAACTGCTTGAGTTTAATTTCTGATTGATTATTCACATTTTTTTCCTTATAACTTCAAACATATTCTTACAGTATGTACTAGAGCTTGCAGAAGTTTCCTTCTCTTTTCTACTGAAGCTGATTCCTTAATCAGCAAGTGAAATTTTTGCTTATAACAACATGGATGGCTCAAAAGAGTATAGAATCAATTAGCACCAAATTTTCTTTATATAGAAACCTGATGAATCACTACTATTTTTAGAATACTGAAGAACCATCAGTTTTAGTACATCTCCGTTCCATTTCTTTCCCTCTGACTGGGCAGAACAAACCAAAATCTCCTTTTTTCAGCTTTTTATACTCTCAAGGGCCCAGAGGTAACTAAAGAATTTCCAACTCTCCAACATCGTTGGCAAGTGGAAGTATGTTGAAAGCATGATGATAAGAGTAATAAAGTGGAGCAGCTGAGCAGGTACCGTATCTTCATGGATAATGATCCTCCCGTAAATCACAGACTGAGATTCGTGGTTTTCTATGACACACAGTGCAGATTCAAGAAGAGTAGGATGGAGTGGGCTGCAACACTACAGCAGCAAAAGTTACAGATTACAATTACCTGTTGGGAGCTGGACTTGTAACAGAGAAGTGAAGAGGAGGAGGGAGAGAAGAAAAAAAAACCTCCTAACTATGAACAAGAAGTTCAAAAAAGCATGGAGATCAAACCACCACTGATGGCAACAGAGAATAGACTTGCACCTCTGGCAGACACCCTTATAAACATGGCCGTTTCTTGTTTATGACTCCCACAGCAATCTGAAAGCAACCTCTCAGAACAAGTTAGTTTCCCTCAAAATTGAATAAAATTATCTAAATATTGCATGAATTATTTATGGAGAACCCATATTTCTGACTACTGCTGAGTATTACAGGAGAGAAGCAACAGTTTACACCATTCACTTACTCCATTTAAAAGGTCTGTAAAATCACTATGAGAACTACAATCAAATATAATTATAAACCAAGGCAAATTTGTTCTCTGAAAGTACATGTACTTTCTGTACCAAATTTTTGGGTCAATATTTTTAATTAATGTTGCATTAATTCTTCTCCATGACAACCTTTTTAAGGTCATTTTTACAGAAAGTTCTCAAAATATATTACTTTGATTAAAGAACACACAATTTCATTTTATTGTAACAAGAAATACCGTTGTACACCTTTTTCCTGACCAATTTCAATTTCTATTTTGTGAAGTGCCCTTCCTCTGTATAAACTTGCGTCCTACCAATTTTGCCTGAGGTAATCAAGAAAAATTAAAATAAGACCACTTTTAATGACTGCACCACCTATTGTATCTTGCTTTTTGAAAATTTATTTGTTACATCATTGAGTGATAAAATGCTGCAGACCAGCAACCACAATGAAGTAGAATGTGCTGGCCAAACTTCTCCATGACATATGAGCTGACACAGTAGTTATCTGTTTATCTCACTGCAAACTGTATTTCTGCTTTAGAGCAATCCACTTTCATATTTGATCTTTGGTCTCTTTCAATATTTACAGGAAGCTTTCTGTTGCCTATACCACTGCCTTTGGTGGTCATCTCAGAGAGGTGATGCCATCCAACGGATGGCATGGAAGTAGTGCCAATATTAGTCCTCTTCCTCACTTGGTAAATGATACTCACTGAGACAGGATATCCCATGTCTCCACACCACTGGAAATACCTGCAGCAACTTCAGCTGCAGGAGTGAGTTAAAAGCAGGAATGGAATGTAGTGGGGGATCAAGACAACCAAAGACTTCTGACCCCCTTCCATACTGGTGCATACTGCAGATTTCAGATCTCTAACTATTACATATTAACCAGCACTGGAAGTCTAATGCAGCTCCCTCAAGCCAGGGTTTGGGTATTTTCAATTCAAATAAGAATGGGAGAACTACACAGGAGTTTAGGACTCAGGAAAGCCTGACAGTACGTACGTGAGTTCCCACTCCAGGCAGTTCTTTTCCAGTTATAAATATACTCACGAGACATATTATACCAAAGGGTAAAATACTTCTTTGGATAGAGTAGGCTGGGGGCTCTAGTTAAATACCCAAACTGCTGTAGGCTTTGCCAGTCAAGCTCCAGTACACCTTAGGGATGCGGAAAGAAAAGTTGGCTTCTGCTGACAAATCACAAGGATGACAAAGTACAGGATTTAAAACCTAACTAGGAACCTGCAGAAGCAAAAGGGGAGGGCAGAAGCAGCTGACTGAAGTGCTGGCAGATACAGATGGCAGCAGATCAATCTGAAGACATGGACATGCACATCACAGTTCTCTCCAAAGTCAGCCTGCTCAGGCTCTTTGGACTGGATTAAGTAGACATGAAGAATACAAAATTAAGAGAATATAAAGAAAAAACACAGGAAGGCAAATCTCACAACAAATTCTGCAACTAGAATGAAGCAGTTACTCCTGCAGTAAAATGGGATCCTCAATACCTGGTAAACCTAAACACAAATATGCTATCTAAAATGTAATAAACTCCCTAGAAAAACTTGCCATGTCTCACCACTGACTCTTTTCTGTCTTAGGCCTTGCTTACATTGGGTAAACAAAGTGACTTAGTCCAGTCACAAGCCCATCTTTTATCTGGAAAACTCTCTTTTTTAAAAAAACCCGTCTCTTTCAGCTATACTTCCTTTAAGGAAAGATGTTCTCCATGAGCTTCATATCCTACACAGGCCAGTGATTGTGCCTATGGGACTAAATTTCCTTCAGGGCAGCTTCTTGAAGCAAGTCATTACTGACTTGGGGTCTGTAAAATAGCTTGGTTTGAATTTAGCTGCCAGAAAGCCTAGAAAGAAATTCTCTAAATATACCTCTGACAGTTGAAGAGAGAGGTCTGCAAGATATTGATAATGCAACTCCAGATGGCTTCCAGATGTTCAGTGATGGTCAGATAAGCTCATTTCCTTAGGCAGAGAGTCTCTTATCTGGAAGGGGATACAGAAAACTGGCAAGGCCAAAATGTAAAGAAAGAACACCTGCCCAGCAGTAGAGTGAACCATACACAGTTGGAATAAAATGGCAGACTAAGGATGAGATCACTCAACTTGGAGCATGAATTTCTGAAGTCACCAGAAGCCTACAGATGAGTCTGCACACAGATTCATTGGCAGAAGCTTATCATCTACCAGAAAATATATTGCATTACATCATAGATGAGCTCAATGCAGATCTGACTATCTTGACCTCTTCTTTGTTTTTCTCTGACTATGCTCCAACTTCTTATTTCCAGTTCTGTTTTTCAGAGTGAATGGCCTATTATGTCTGCAGTGTTCCAGTTTCAGTCCTGCCAAGGCCCTGTATAATGACATTACTGTTCATAGGTGGCAGTGTCATTGCTATTACCTTTGTAGCCATACAAAGATGCCTCTGTGCAGCTGCCTTGGATTATTCAAACATAAAGATTTTTTTTTTTTCCCCTTGAATTTGTAAATTCCTTCAAGCTCTTACCTTTCTATGTGCTCATAGTAAAAAACCCTTACTTTTTAGCATTTCTCTCTGTTACATTTAAGAAGCTTAAAGAGAACAGGTGATCCCAAACAAAACAGGTGAGCGACTTGGTGAGAGAGAGAGAGATACAGGACTTGTGTTTAATTATTGTAAATACATAATTATTTTCCTAATCCTTCCCACCCTCACTTTTCATAAATATCCTGAGGTCTACAACCCACTGGGTGTGAGACACTGCTGCAGGACAAAGTGACTGAACAGAACAGAGGCTGGGCGCAGCAGAATGAATACCTCTGGCACAGTCAGGGTCAGAACCAAAGGAGCAGCTCCTATAGGTGCCCTCCTTCAGGACCCCTGAAGTTGCTCTGCATATATACAGAGAAATGCCACTGGGTGCGACTGGTCTTGTCATTATACACAACAGCTCATGACACGTGAGACTCCTTGCACAAAATCAGCGTCCTGCACCTCCACACTGATCCAAATCATGTTTGTCATCACTGTGAGATGCAGATCCTAGAACAGTGTCTCAGGTCTAACCTAAAATGACAGTTCTGACCAGTCTGAGAGAAGGAGAAGTCCAGGCTTTTAATCCCATCTTTCACACACTTATCGACTGTCACTTTCAGAATATCACTTACATCCTCAGTTAACGCTCTTTGTTTTGGTGAAACCAGAAAGCAGCACATTCTCAGAACTCTCCTCCAAGAGACAGGATTTATCCAAGTTTAATTAGCTTAATGCTTAAGTTTACTTGAGGCTGCACCTGAAATCCTGTGTTCAGTTTTGGGTCCCTCATTTCAAGAAAGACATTGAGCTGCTGGAATTAGTCCACACAGACAAGGGCATTGAAGCTGATGAAGGGTCTGGAGTAAGTCCTATGAGGAGTGGCTGAGGGAGCTGGGGTTGTTTAGCCTGTAGAAAAGGAAGCACAGGAGGGATCTTATCATTTCTTTCAACTACCTAAAAGGAGGCTGCAGCCAGAGTCTCCTCCCAGGAAACCATTGCCAGAACAAAAATACATAGACTCAAGCTGTGCCAGGGTGGAAGTTTAGATTGGACATGAGGAAAAATTTTTTTTACTGAAAGGGTGGTTAAGCATTGGAACGGGCTTTGGTGGAGTCACTATCCCTGGAAGTGTTAAAAAAATGACTGTACAAGATACTTTGTGGAATGGTTTGGTTGACTTAGTGATATTTGGTCACAGGTTAGACTTGATAATCTTGGAGGTTTTGTTTAACCTTAACGGTTCTATGATTCTAACAGGTTTAACACTTTAATACACAAAGACAAAAGACTGTTAAAAAGTATGAACCTAATTTCCCCCCCATGTCAGTCTTGCTTATTCAACAATTTCTCTTTTGATGAACTGTCTGGTATTTCTGCCTATTCCAACTCATCTTCCTTTTCTTCCATCCATCTCCTAAAATTTGCCAATGATTCAGAAATTTCATTCCATCTGCTCTGATATACACAATCCTCCCTAGTCCAATATCATCCAAGGACTTAATTAACTTGGTGTTTATATCTCCCTCGTTGTCATTCATTGTTTGATATACTGAAAGAATACATCCCAAATTAATTGCTCCCTATTTGATACCTTACTCATTTTAAAACTCTCTGCTTAAGAACTATTTGCTGCTTCCCACCTGTCAACATTGACTTTTTCTTCATTTAATACACTGTGCTATATTCTTATCTAGATAATACTCTGATGAATTCTCTATAGAAAAGGTTCTGATTCTGGTGCAAAACAAATAGCAAAAATACCACTGAATTACATGATATCAGAATTTAGTTCTGCAGGAGTAAAAGGTGTATTATCAGGCAGAAATACACAATATAATAAAAGTAGATCAGTTTTTTGCTATTTATCCTGCTATGGTGCCTATGTCTGCAGGTAAAGACAACAGGACATGGGCAGCACAGAGTGGATAAAATTACAGCCCTCTAGGTTCTGTGTATCTACTAAATCTCATCTTTTTAAGACCTCACTTTATCAGCTGTGACCAATGATTCAGGTGTTCCACATACCACTTACTTTACTTCTGTTTAAGGATTCCCTTAACAGCTGTAATTTAAACAAACTGTAAAGGTTAAATTGGACAGACACGTGAATATTTCAGTTTTTTCCTCTCCAAGATTCTGAAAACTGCAATTATGTGTTTCCTAATGGCTGCATATATCAACCATTTGCTAAACCACCACTGAATGTTTCTAACATCACTTAAACTACTGTAAAAGTGCCTAAATATCCCTAATCAAAAGGTACTTCCCCCTTGGTGTAGGAACTTTACAAAGACCAAAAAGAGAAAAAAAGGAAAGCAGCAGCTTAGGTGCTGTGCTGGCATCCACCCAGCCTCAGTCATACCTTTCTTAGGAGAACCTGGGCAAGTCAGCTTGACATTGTGTGACAATATCTTCCAGTCTGACAGAAATAGTTGTATTTCTCAGACAGAGACATGCATTGCAAAAATGACCTCATTAAAAGTTTGTGAGGTCCATAAATACCCTGTAATGGTGGTCATGAATCTCATCAATAAATGGATCACAACTTTTAATGAGCAAGTAAAAGGAAAGGAGTATAACATTACACAAAGGAGTGTTTCTAGATATTTGTTGTTTTACAGTTTCCATCTGTCCAGCTGATGGCTTTTATCTGCAGATCTGACCTGACAGTTTAAAAAAGAGTAAGCAATAGTTTCATATCTCATTGGAGAAGCCTTGCCAAGACAAACAAATAAAAGAAAAGGTAAAGATGACTGTGGATAAAGCCACATCCTTGTTATTCCCTTGTCAATCCTATTTGATCTGTTTAGTTAACCTTAGATGACAGTGTTTAAGTACCTGAGTGCCCATAGGGGTTTTTAACACAACTGGCCCAATGACAATAAAATCATACATGATTTAGAATTACTTTTGATATATGTTTTTATATGAAGAAGTTTTAATGATAATTTCCCTTGAAATTTCAGTCTTCAAGGAACCTTCAGTACAGAGATAAACAGACCCCAGACTCTGCAACATTGAGACATTACTGTTTTTTTAATAGATTTTAAATATTTCAGTCATTAGTCTTCTTGCTGGATATCAAAAGAAGGATTGAACAAGGGAACAAGCTAAACTTAATTGCCTAATAATTGCCAAAACGTATCTACATGGTGCAGACACTATTTACTGGTGCCAGAATCTGAGTGCAGGGCCAAATACCTAAAACCAAAGTTAATTCGGTGAGGGGGTGCCTCTGACCTCAAACAGCTGGCATAGCCAATGCAGACAGAAATGGATTTCTTAAGTTCCAGTGGTGCTCTTAAGAGCTGCCTGCAGCCAACCTGCTCTATTTTGCTATCAAATTACTTGAGACAGATCAAATCTTGATAGCTCCTGCTTGCATTGCTTCTTTAAAGTGGATTCCTTAAATGTAGTGCAAATACGCACCAATAAAAAAGTTAACCATCAACCATCACGCATCCAGTTACTGCTGTCTGACAACAGAAAGGCAAAATATATATATTATATATAGATACACACTAACTATGCTCTCAGACATCGAGGCATGGCTACAGATACAGCAGTGAATGCTAGGAAAATTCCCCATCTCAGCTTGTGCTGACTCTGAAAAGAGGGAAGAAGGGGCAGAGCTCCAGGGACAACCCTTTTGCTGCACTTAAGAGCTTGGAATTAAGATGTTCAAGCGCTAATGGAACCATGTGTGAAAGAAGACCTGCAGTTGCTGAACTCAGCCTGTTTTCTCATCAGGACACAGCAATTTGCAAATAAATTAACAAGACATTCTTTCAATTCTCCTACCTAGCACAAAACAGAGGGAGATGAGGTTGTCCATCAATACCAACATTGCTTGCCTGTCACAGAAGAACAGTGTCCAGAGGCTCTCATTACAGCCTGTGTCACTGAACAAGCTCATTACATTTTGCTCTGATGATCCCACAAGGTAAACCTGCTATTCTGAATTAAGGAATCCCTCTCCATGTAATGTATGGACTGTGCACAAAACAGAAAGCTACATTTGACCTTCCCTTCCCTTCCCTTCCCT
>VXBU01005397.1:114948-144163 GCA_013400315.1 Bombycilla garrulus
CCTGAGAGACGCAGGAGCAGGCGCACAAGAGAACCTCGATTGCAAAATCAGAAACCCAGATTTCGCAATCAAACGCTGATCATTTGCATATGCAAATAAAGACTCGCGGGGACATGGGGTAACAACTAGAGGGGGAAAAGGACTTAAAACTCCAAAACTATGCATTCTTTAAAGAAAATAACAGTGTGCCTTACTCGGGAAAAAGTGGGACTATAGACTGAGGCTTTAGTGCAGTGTCGCTGTAACATCGGGGAAACGCAAAGAAATATGGACTGGACCAGCCATGGGCCTGATATCGAGCCATTCCAGTGTAACTAACATTTGAGGACTGGAGGCTGCAGTCTTGATCGTTCAGCGGGACTAGAACTTTCTCCTTCCCTGAGCTGGTGTAATTGGGAGCAGCAGTGGATTTTGACCCATGCACTTACCCAGAGCTCAATCTTTTTAATAAAAGCACTATGAGAAGTAAAATCTCCTGCCCAGTTTTTTATTTATAACAGTGTAATGACTGTAACACTGGTTACAGACCAGCAATGATCCTTCAGGACAGTAGGACTCAGAAACACTAGCACAGACACTGAATTGCTCACTGCATCACCCTAATAAATAGATTTTAGTACTTTCTAGTCTTTTTTCCAACTTACACTAAGAAATTATAGAAAGCCTGGGTACAGTTCACAACTCCAGAGTTTACCTTATACCAGCTTGAATGAAGTGCCAGTTTCCTAGATTTGAGCAAAGTGAGTGAGATCTCTCCATGCACTTCAAACACATGGAGTGATGTGGTGAATTCCTAGAGATGGTTCCCTTGAAAACTGCAGTGGCAGGAGATACTCTTGGTGTATTAATAACATCACAAGAGTTTCATCTTCACAATGCTCAAACAGCCAGAACATTGGATTTGTGACTCCTTCACAAGATAACATTACATCTATATGACTTGCCTTGTCCAAATTGAAGCACAAGAAAATGGATGGCTCAGTTCTGCCACCATTTCTTTGCTTGTTCTGGTAAAAGAATACCACATGATGGAAAAGTTGTCAACAGCCACTTCCATTGCTGCATTTTCCTTAATAATATTAGGAAGTAAGGCGCAGAGAAAAAAAAGTACTAATAGCTTCCAAAAGTCTTTTGAGAAGGGATGTAAATGCCTTCATTTTGAATAAATCACTGTAAATGCACGTCTGCATTTCAAATATTGTTTAGGAAATTTCAGTTATCCATGCAACTAAAATAATAATTTAATTTATTGTAAGATTTTCCGAATTGGTTCAATATCATAAAAATAGTCAATGATTTCAGGTGATTTGTCTAAAAGAGGAACTAAATAAACCTTTAGAATATCAGAAATCACCAACACTAACGTACCTAGAAAATTACCTATTTCAATCTTGAGGACACAGTATACAGTGAATGGAAATGCAAAGCTGTAATATCCTTACGTAACATCATGATACATCATGTAGAGGGAAACAAGACCTTGGAAACTCATAGGATTTTGCTTTCATAAGACAATTTTGAGTATTTTTTGAAACCAGAGAGTATACAGAGAACACATGTAATATAGATTATCATTTCCATACTGGACTTGGGGTAAGAGGATTCACCCTGATGCTGTGGGGGTTTTTGGAGTAGGCAGCAATTTTGCTTTATACAAGCTCCCACGGGAATGAGAAAGTTTCAAATGTTTGGTTTTACATGAGAGTTTTATTCTACATGACTGTCAACCCCACACAAATTTACTTTAAACCTTGTTTTATAAAGATACCTTGACAGCAATGGATAATTAAGACATAAAGCTAAGTGTTATGTGAAAGTTACTAGGTTCTAAAGCAAATGATTTTCATATTTTTTCTTTCTGGTTGGTGCCTGTAAGACACCTTCTCTCACTTCTTTAAGGGAAGGAAAAATGTCACCACATTCTTGATACAACAGAAACGCATCACTAATCACCTCACTTGACACACGTGATACCTCACCTTAGCTGCAGATGCTTAGACTAATAATTTTCTGCAAAACTGTAACACACAAGATTCTTGTGTTAAAAAACAACAACTAGGAACTCTGTCTATCACTAATTTTATCTTCACCATCCAACAAATCAGTACATATCTTCTATTCAAACAGCTTTTGTGTTTGGACTTTTCTACTTTAGTCTCCAATCCTGTTTGTGAACAGCCTAAGCCAGCTGATTAGGCAACAATCAGAAAGGATTTGGCAGCTAATATCACGGGCTGTTGCAGTCCTGCAGCTGCTAACAATGTTTTCCAGCTGCTAGCTGTCTGGCCATTCAAAAGCACTTGCGATTCTTGCAAACCACTTGACAAGGTCATAGAAGAAGTTTCCCTGGGGCTAGGCTTGGCCCACTGAGCACTATCACCCAACTCCTGTCTTCATGACTGAGGATAATTAACAATACAATAACATACATGAGACAGCTTTTCTACTACTGACAATTTTTACGACTTCCGTAGTTCTGAGCTAAGCTCTAGCCCAGATGGTGAGACAGCTTTCCCCATGAAATGGGGCTAACATGTCTATTCGGGGATGCTCAATTCAGGGTGGTCCTCTTAGCATCCCACAGCCCAGGTCTCCTATATATTTCTCTGAAGACACAGGGAATGGCTGTTAGATTAACATGGGTCTGTTGCCACCTCTGATTATCACCAGGAGTTTAAAGGCCAATGTGATTCATGAAAAAGAAATGTGAAGTATCTCCCTTACATTAAAGACCCTGACACTCAGAATTGAACCACTCCACCAGTGCCACATCCTAAAAATTTGCTAAAACTGAAATCCAGGCTCATGTCCTGAAAAGAGCAAATCATCCTTGCCCATTTTATGCAAAACTAGAACATTGTATCAGTTTCCTTTGTCTTAAATGTTTGTACTTTCCTCTCCACTGCAGTATTAAAGCATGAAGAGACACTTGTGGTATGCATGAATTGCTTCTCTGACAGTTTACCCACATCTTTAAAACTATTTGGCAAATGGTCAGAACTGCAATGAGTGTTGAAAATTTTCTACCATTGTTAAAGACCAGGAAGTATATGTATGTCTTACACGAAACACAAAAGATGACATGGCAAGCAGCCTTTTTTTTTCCCTCCAAATATTTAGGGGCATAACATTGTCCATTTTGCCCTTTATTATTGCTGGAATCTTTTTTTCTCTTTTCCACAAAAAATTACTAACAAAACACCAATCAAAGATGTTGCCTCCTTTAAGAATTTCTATGAAAGAAAACAGCCTTGGGGGCCCTTACTGAAAGAATGGGGCCAAAAATAAAAATGCTAATGTTCAGGTAGGCATATAGGAGTGAATTGAGGATGCTGCCCCCTTTTATCCAGAGTCACATGGAACTACAGAGTGGTTGGAGCTGGAAGCCACCCCTGGAGGTCATCTCGTCCAATCCCCCCTGCTCAAGCAGGTTCACCTGGAGTAGGTTGCACAGGACTACTGCATCCAGGAGGAAATTACTACTGTCAACAACCAAAACACCTTGATTCTCTTCTTTTCCAGAGTCTGGTGCTTAGATTTCTGTAAC
The DNA here is from genome assembly GCA_013400315.1 of Bombycilla garrulus. Classification (NCBI taxonomy): domain Eukaryota; kingdom Metazoa; phylum Chordata; class Aves; order Passeriformes; family Bombycillidae; genus Bombycilla; species Bombycilla garrulus. Next base: position 118,496 of record VXBU01005397.1, read on the forward strand.
TATAGTAATTGTGAAACTACTTTTTTTAAACTAATATAGGCCAATGTTTTTCAAACTATGCTAAAATTGGATATAAGGGTGGAAGGGATCACTTTACCTCTCTTACATAATGAATCAAAGTACCTCAGTAATAATTTCAACATCAAACTACTATAATTTCCACTTGAGTTCTTTTAAAAAAAGCATTCCTCAAGACATCTGGTGGCAGATAATTCCCCACAGTCTCTTGATGCTGTTCCTTAGTAGACATGTATGTATCAATTAACTGGCAAGCTTTTTTAAGAGCTTGCCCAGATAGCCCCAGATAGCCAAATGAAAACCAGCTCTAATGATTTGTCTTACCCCATTCACTTTGAACAAAGCAATGATTTCATCTCCCAAAAGTTGTGAAAGGTTGAATCATCTTTTATTCTCACTCAGTCATTTCTCATTCTCAACCTGGATTACCACAATGTTTTGCATAAATCAGTTCATGTCTGCTAATGAGCCACAACTCTGCAACTTACCTGCATGATAAACAGGTAAATTCAAGTAGCATTCTAGAATGCTTGGTACTTAAAAGAGAATACATATGCACACACAGCTTCAATTTTGCACGTATATTGCTGCAAAAATCCTTTCTTTCTTTTCTTTCTTTTTTTTTTCCCCCCAAATCTTTCTATCTAGAAAGATTTGTACTTGTGCCTTAGACTTCAGGTCTGACCCCTGTTGAAGCTGGCAGCAAAATTCACCTTGACCTTATGGGGACTGGTTCTCTGTGCTATTGTTACATCAACTCAAGGCTTTTGGAAACAGAACAAAATTGTCTTTATTTTGCAAGTTACTGCAGTTCTGTACTGGTATGCTGTACAAATATAGCCTATGTCTTGAGGAATTTATGACCCACATCTTAGTTTAATGTGTATCTCTTTGCCTTTGCAATACTGACTTGGTCCCATTTGATGTTACCGGGATGGGTCCACAAGAGTTCTTTGTAGAATCTGAGCTCAAAGATGGAATGCACAGTATGAATTACTGTCCTCTTTCTTTCCATTTTCATTTCAGTTTCAAAAACATTTAGATACAATACTCGCATTTTTACTCCTAGAACATGACTGCTCTTTTTAATGAACAGCTACCTGCTACCCCATTGATACTGTTCTTTCCCTTCCGTAAAAACCCCTAACGACAAGCAAATGCACTTTACTTAGAATGGAGGTTTTATTGTGATAGAGCTCAGCCGTGCACTGGTTTGTAAACTCTACAGAATAATGTGTTATCACTGCAAAAAGTCACATTAAAAAGAAATTAAAATAAGAAAAAATAATGAGAAGAAAGAGACAAAATCCCACCCCTCTAAAAATATTCTTCTCTATAAACAGCTTGAATTTCTTTTAAAGGTCATTTCAGATTCCTTAAGCAGGTCTCTTTTTTGATCATCAAAGTCTCTTTTATAATCAAGTCATCAAAATTCTCTGAAAGTCAGGTTTCTGAGGACTCAGACTGATAATGAGATAGTTTGCTTCTAGCCTGCATTTTGAAATAAATCTTGGAGCATTTCAAAACCAGTAATTTTCATGCTTCATGTAAAATACTACACAAAGCACATAAAGTGCTTGTGTGGGCACTTCTGAAAGGCTCCTTCATTTGGCACCTTCCCATCTGATTTCAGCAATATGGGCAGGCCATGTGTTTTTGCAGTGGAAAACAGCATAAATGTTATTTCAGATGAGAGAGACATTTGAAAGGACTGTGGAAGACCTGATTTCTATTTCTGGTCTCATCCCAAGGAGAATTGTTCCTGGATGATGCTGGTAATTCACATCAGAGTCCCGTGCCTCAGGTTTTCCTCTATAACAAGAGGACATCTTTTGTAAAGCACTTCATAGGAAGCCTTTAATAGAAAACCACCCCTTAAAAGTTCTCCACCTCTTTTTAAAATTAAAAATCTCTTTGCCTTTGCACTAAAGACTCAGTCATAAACACATAGGTCGAGGTTCTTCCCTTTGAAGAACATCAGGGAAGATGTTGCCTTTGTTTCTAATGCAAACTGAACTGGGTTTCTAGGCCATGATCCTACTAGCTGCTCTCGTGCATCCTTCAATCTGTGATTCAAGGGAATCTCAGTGCATGCACTGACTGAGCAGCATCACTTCCAGCAGCCACAACTCACTACTTTCTTCAGTTAGACTCAAATTATTTTCCTCTAAAAAGAAAAATGTTCTCAAAACAGCTGCAAATAAGTCACAAGTTTTATTCCTGAGGTATTATTTATGAAATTTTATCTGTCTCTTGGGTCAGATTTCAAGCTGTAGGAAATTGCCACAGATCCATTACAGATCCATTATCATTAAAATGAAAAGCAACTGGGAACCAGAAGACACAATTGTTTAGGGAGGGCACTAACTTTCTGCCGTCTATTTGTCTAGACTTCTCCACGATGAGAATTGAATAATGCCACTTAGCTTTGTTTGAGCTGAAACTTTCCAGCAGCTTTCCAAAGATCACCTTCACAAGCATGTATTTGAAGATACATACATATACAAATATATCTAGATCCTGTATTTTCTGGGATTTTTCGTGATGTGAAAATTACCAGCATTTTTATGCATATATAAGAAGACTACCATGATTTATTATGAATATATGCCAAGGAATGGTTTGTAACTTTCTGACTGATGGAAAGTAAATGTATTTGGAATATTATTTCATCATACCTGATAGGTAATAAGTTCATTTTTTTTCTCCAAAATTCAAGTCTTTGTCAGTCCATTTAAATAACTATATTTATTTTTTATAAAGTCAAATTTACTAATTCAGATTGTCTCCCTATTTGACTATAAAGAGGTGCTGTTATTTATCTATGTGCACATTATGGAAACAGTCACTAAAATTTTGATTTTCTTAATTTCTGGGGTTTTGTTGTTGTTGCCGTTCATTTTGCTTTATTTTAAAAGTAAGTGGGAAAACTTCTGAAAGGTTTAAAAATTTTGGGAAGAGACCTTTTTAGCAAGCCTTACACTGGCAAAAAATTAATTATTTTGTTCAAGAGAAGGGCAAGTTTTAAACTGACTTCCACCCTTTTTTATGGAGGTGTCATTTCAGATAGTACAGGACTTTCTTGTTCAGCAGAAAATGGTACAGTGAGATGGCAGAAACTGAAAACTGAATTAAAAAATTATCATACATGAAGTAACTGACAACTGAAACAAGCTGATCTAAAGGCTTGTGAGTTTTCCAGTTTTTAACATCTCAATTTGATTCTAAATTCCTGCTCTGGCTGAATGAGAAACTTGGTGCAGGGATTATCAGTAAATCTCTATGGCTTATGTTAAGAAGGGACTCAAATTAGCTGGAACCTAACCGCTCCTTCTGTTCTTAAAATCTGTGAATCACCTGAAAACATTTTTACCAAACCCACAGAAGATAAGAGTGAAGACTATAAATATTTCTGAAGGGCAAAAAAAGGAAGCAAATAATCCCTCTAAAAAACCCCACATATTTATGTGAGGATTTCAGCAATAACTTGAAAACATAAAGTACAGCTGAACTGTCAAGTCACTTCTAGACAGAAAAAATCCTGCTAAAAACCTGTAACACCAGTAGCATTTCTGATACATCCCTCTTTAAGTGCTGTTTTGTATTGTGTCAGACTCTCTCCCGCCTTATTCACCCATCAACCTAATTTCTCACTTTTGCACTTCTTTACTCACTTCCCTTATCATTCTGTTCTTTTGGGTTTGCTTTTTTCTTTGGATATTATCAGGCCCAGATACAAGTGGCACTTCTCCCTGGCACTTCAAGGCAATTTCATATCCTTCCCTTTTGCAAGCACAGGCAGAGTGGAGCAGAGTGGAGTCGGCAGGGAAAGGCCCCAGACCCTGAGAGGATGGAGCAACCTAAGCCCCTGCTACCACCAACCACCCTATCACATGTGGGACCCTGCAGCAACATTAATGAGCATAGTGCCTTCTTCAGGAGCAATCCTGTGTAGCTTTTGCTGCACTCTAGCAGTTCTTGCATTTTATGAGTGAAACTGTGAAAAAAACATGAAGGAATGTCATCAGCAAAGTGGGCAAGCAAGGAAAGCATGAACTGGATACCAACATGAGAAAAGCTCCTGCAGACAAGTGCTAAAGGTGAAATTCTTAAAGGTTTCTTACGAGCTATAGGGGCTGTAATGCTTATTTGAAAAGTAACGATAAGATTTGTTTGCTGACAGACCTGATTGTGTTGGTGTAACTCCCCTCCATGACTTCAGCAGGCTTGTGGAGTGAGGACTGAGCTGCAGAAATGTCTGTCATTTGTTTTGCGTGCCGAGGGTTTTCCCAGGTGGCTCTGCTCAGCAGCAGCTGTGCACCCCAACCCATGTGGCTGCCCACAGCTGCAGCTTTATTCTTGGCTTCAGGAACGCAAATCCTTGTAGACGTGGTAATGGCTTCATGTCAGCAAGAAGACAGATTTTCCCCTCAAAATATTTCTCTTTGTGGACAGGTCAGTTTCGCATGAGGTGGATAACGGGGGTTTCGTCACATCTGATTCCTGAACCATATAAATCACTTGAGGTATCAAAGAGACTTGCCTGGATTAGACTGCTCCTGCTAGTTCTGTAACAAGGAGCTACATGCAGTGCAGTGTGTTCCATTAAAAACTCTATTCTAGGCATGAGACTGAAGCATAAGATGAGAGCCAAGCTACTTCTGCTCTGCACCCCATGAAGAAAAGTGAGAGGACAAACACTGCAGGTGGATGCTGTCCCCGTGTGCTGGCAGAGCACTGCATTCCAGCCCACAGGACACGGTGAGAACTGGTGCTCATGATGCCATGCGACTTGCAGGCACACAGTGGTACGTCAGGAAGTCAAGGTGATGTGCTATGTGGCTTTAAAAGACTTGATCTTTGTAAGATCAGGCCTCTCTATGGTCTCCTCTGCTTGCCACAGCAGGTACTCCTAAGCCAAGGCTATCCAAATAAACTCGGGCAAACATAAGGACAATAAAAAGATCCCACATTTCTCCATCAACTAGGAGGGCAAAGCATGTTTCTTTGACACATCTACCCCAGAAAATCCAGGAAAATGTCCACGCACATTCTAGAAAACTTTTTTCAGCCATTCCAGTGCATGGACATCTCTGAGAACAACATGCACCCAAAATTATCCTGCTTTTACCTGGGAAAGAGTTCAGGTCTTAATGTAATAAATGAACAAGAACATAATTCACGCAAGAAACACCAAGGTTTCTATTTCTTCCAAAAGTTGACAGATTACAGTTTGCCCATTTAGCCTTTAATATCTATTGCAATGATTTTGAATATCCTGAGTAGTGCTGAACATCCTCCTATCCAATCTCCTTCCTTTGGACATTTGTCTCTTAAATATGTGAAAACTTTTATCCGTTCTACCTACTAAGCTCTGCTTAGTCAAGCTATTCAGCTAAGCCATTACTAAGAATTCTCTTCTATTTTTAACCTTCAATATTCTTAGGATTTCTTTAATTATTACATGCTCCAGTTTGTGTCCTAATGACAACATCTCTTCCTGCTCAGATCCTGATGTAGTACAACCAGCCACTGCTCAGCTGAAGTCAATGAAGGGACACTGACTTATGAGATCTGTCTCTTCATTACATTAATTTCTGTTAACTGACCCTTCAATGAAAATGAGACTAGGAAAGGTGAAAAAATGATATGGGAATAAGACAAAATATTATGAAGATAAACACGTTTTCTACTTTGATGAACACAAGTATCTTTCTCAAAAGACAACCCCTGGGGAAATTTGATATGTCAATAGTGTTCAACCAATTTCTAAGTGAGCTGTAATATATGATAAATTTCTATAACAAGCAAGCAAATTTTTACCAATTAATGATGCCATAAACAAGAATGTATTGCTTTTAAGAACATATGCAAACTTCTTTTTTGGTTAGGTGCCAAAATTTGGCTGACTTTTCTATGTTAGAGGAATCAGTCAATCTTCCCAAGTAGTGTTGCTGAAAACATGTATCCTTTTTGTGATGCAAGGCCACTGTAACTTCAAACAGCAGCAGAGCTCCATAGAAGCTATTTGCTCTGTGATCTTTGAAGAGCTGAACACATCCTCTGTCAGAAGACAAGAGACAACTCATTCACCCACAAATCTGACATTCTGCAATATTGTTAGTAGACTTTTGGCCAAGAATGCTACCAATAAATTGAATGTAATGAAATGGAAAGTCAAACATCTTAGGAATGATTTATATAGAGATAGGTCTGTTCTTTGAGGAAGGACAACAAACTGGTTTCTCACACCAGTCTGACAGTGTCCATATCAAAAATGAAATAATCTAAGCCAAGCAAAGCATAGTACTGCCAGGGTTCCAAAGGATGAGGAGAAGAATCATAATTCATGGAAGTCCTAATGAAACACAGCATACACATAAGGTGCCTTCCACTATTTCAAATATTGTACCTCCATAGTATTCCAGTAATATAGTGACTATGGACAATGCAAACAGGAAATTTAGGGGGATAAAACTCTGTCTCCCTTAGACTCAAAGAAAAACTTCACCATTTTCAGTATCAGGATTTCATCCTTGAGTGCTTTTATTTTCAAGTATTCACAGTGAGAGTGAGGAGGTGACTGGCTTTCAGCACTCAGCCTCTCTAACTGTCTGCTCTTAAAAAATTATGCATTATCAGATTTAAAGAGATTTAATACCTAGCTTCAGTGGCTTCATATCTATTTCAGAATCCTCCTAACAATAACTAAAATACATAACTTTGCTTGTTTCCATCATCACTGAGGGACTGTCTTCATAAATTCTTTCTTCCATCTCCTCCCTCTATATACCCTGCACTAGCATTCTTCCATTGCTTGTTCTGTTCAGGGTTAATGTGAGGACTATTTCTTCTTTCCTCTTCACTGCCTCTGTTCAAGCTGAAAATGACTGTTTCTTCTAGTCAATACAATAGCAAAGAGCTTATATTGTTTCACTCAGGTATGTCACTTGGAAAAAGAAGTTGTACTGTCCAGGATACACAATATATTCAAGACCTCCTTAACACTCAACACTACTCTTTCAATCTGTTTAGGGATACAGGCAAACATATACCCCCCCCGAAAGGCAGGAAAAAAAAAAGTTTCCTAGTGTTTGCAGTCTTTCAGAGGAAAGCCTGTTAAAATTCAAGGGAATCTACCACCATAAATGACAGAATCCCAGAAGACAAGAGTGAGGATTAGCCTGACAAAACATCTACCTGTGTCAACAGAGAAACAAAGCTCCATCAGACACTGATCCAGGCAACTCAACATCTGTGCTCCAGCACCACCTCCCCCACTGACAGCTGAGAGTGCTTGCAATGTGTGTCTGCTTCTCTTCGACATCACTCAAAGACTGCAGAGATCAGTGCTAGTATGGATCCCTGACAGCTCTGCCTAAGGACTGCACCAAAAGCATGTATACAGTGCTATAAATGCTTAACTCTCCCTCACTGCACATAGATAAAGATTTTATTTCTCCCAAGAAGACAATCTTACTTACTTAGGATAGCGTCTCTGCTGAAAGATGGGCAGAATCTCTGTATCTTGATTTGAATGTAGAAGCAGTAAATCCCGAAATCTTTCTGTCAGGACAAAGAAAAAAAAGAAGAAGAAAAGAAAAAAAAAAACAAACCCAGACTGTGACTCTGTATTATATGTTCAGGCTACAAGTAAGCAAGCAGTAATATCAGAGAACTCTCTTCTCCAGCAATATTTAGCAGAGGACAAAACTAAGCGTAGAGGGACTAAGGATCACTCTTTCCTGTAAAACCTTTTAATATTTTAAAATGTCTTTTTTTTTAATTCAGTACTAAATTCTATTACTGACTATAAGTTTCTGAGGTCTGCACAGAGGTCTTCTGGGTATCATAAACAGCCATTAACAGTCCCTGCCTTGAGGAGACTAGTTAAACAGAAAGGAGGAGCCCTGAAAAATTCACCAGCCACTCAAAGATCATAGTAGTTGAAACAAATATAGATTAATTAATTCATATAAATTAAACTGTAGTACAAATCCTTCAGTAACTGACTTGATGGTTTTAAGGATGGTTGGAAGAGTGGATTGCTTTTTTGTCATTCTTATCTATTTCAAAAACTGCATGATAGGATTATCTGCAGGAGGTAAAGCTTTTGTAACGTAATTTCACTGACCACCAAGTGAAGGGGTGGTTGTAGTTTGCGTAGCTGCCTTTCTCTTACTGTTGAGAGATCTGTAGGACCTTCTATCAGTCCAGATTTCTCAGTCATGAAAGAGGGAAACCTCCTCAAAATTCTCACAATACCCAGATTCACAGAATCACAGAATCTCTAGGTTGGAAGAGACCTTCAAGACCATCGAGTCCAACCCATGCCCTAACTCCTCAACTAAACTATGGCACTGAGTGCCACATCCAGTCTTTTTTAAAAACACATCCAGGGATGGTGACTCCACCACCTCACCGGGCAGACCATTCCAGTACTTTATCACTCTTTCCATGAAGAACTTTTTCCTAATATCCGACCTGTATTTTCCTTGACACAGCTTGAGATTGTGTCCCCCTCATTCTGTCAGTTGCTGATGGGGGAAAGAGACCAACCTACAACCACCCTTCAGGGATAGAATAGGATTTCCCACCCAGAACAAATTCCTTTAGTACATCCTGTAGCTCTCCATAGCATGGGACACGCTCTGTTTCCTTCTTGCCTTCTGTCACCTGCAACTTTAATCTGTCCTACAGTGGCACAGAACTAATGCCCTTTCCACCTCCTACCCTTCCTTCAATACTTTATAACTGTGGCTAAAAGTCTTCAGGTATTATCCTTCTTTTGCTAAACCACAGTCTGTAGCCTGTGTTGTGTGTGGCAGCTGTATCATGGGTTTCTCTAAACTAACTCACTTCCATGGAAGTTTTCATTCTGGAAACTGAACCTGAGGGTAAGTGTGGTCCTCCTCTTAGATTCCTACATATCTCAAAATATCCTCTAACACCAAGTTTATGGATAAGGAAATTACAGGACAAAACCCCACCTAGTTTATGTAATGTTCTGTCACCAAAACTAAACTCCATTAATTTGAATACAATTCTGCTATGTAGCTTCTAAAGTGGAAAGAAACCCATCCAAAACACACTACATAAAGCTGTAATACCCTTTAAAAAGCACAGTTAATTCAGAAAGAAAGCTCTCTTGTTAAGGCCTCAGTTTTAAAGGTCAGCTGTCTTACACCTCTAGTCTTTTATCAGCTGGCTAAGATGTATTCCAAACATCTTGGATAAGATACCAGGTTCTGCCAGTGAAGAAAGAAGGGCTTATCTTTGTTCCTTTATTTCTAAGCATCCTCATATTCAATTCTGAAATAAATAAGCACTTCTACCTCCAAAATTCTTCTCACATCTTCCTGTACCTCACTAGAACAAAGAGCATATGTGGCCAACAAAAATAAATGCTATAAATGCAGTGTTGTAAAGAACTGTAAAGAATGCAGGAAACAGCCTGCTCACAGTCCTGAGGAAAGAAAAGCCTGCCATTACGCTACTTCTTGACCTCTGCTTGAATTTTTAGAAAGATGGAGAAATTTGTTTCTCTTTCAGTCTTCTGGTACATGGCAATGGGCTGCCCACATACATGCCCTATCATCCTTAAAGATGATACATTACCATCCTCAAAAGCCAACAGACAAGAACTGAAAGGCTTCAGAAACTTTTCACCAATGCAAAATATCCCCTCGTGTTTCAGAGCTAGCACATTAACTTCCACCTCTGCTTCACTAATTTTCCCACACACCCCAAGCTACCGTTGCATTTCCAGGCATCCTTACAAAGGCCTTCATTCAAACAACAGCCTTTGCGCGTGCCTGGTGGAGGAACGGGAGGAAGTTTACAATGGCAAACACTGAGTGACAGTGTTTCTTTCCATGACTTGAGGATTTTGATCTGTAGAACATGGCGCGAGACACCATGATTAAGGATCTGTCTTTGCGGTGGCACGGCTGATTTACTTTTGAGGGCCTGTAAGCAGGTGTGACAGTGATGTAAAACACAGAGACATGTTCTTAACTCAGTTCAATGCTGCACAACACCACATTACATGTAGGTGAGCGAAGCTTGTTTCTCAGATCTTGGTAAGGATCTGTGACTCTCTGGGAGAGACAAAACACATCTCAGTGAGTGTGCAGGTATGTCCCACCCCATTGTTCTGAGATGGATATCACCCAGGCAGAGAGCCATATTCCATCTGTATCTCCTTCTCTGTGACTTTTTCTTGTGCTGCTGCCCTTTCACATTGATCAAGGCCACCTGGCTGCACTCCAGGACTCAATTCAGCAAGCAGTGATCTTGAAAATATTTTGAATAGTAACGTGACAGAGCTGGCCACTACCGGAGCAAAAGCGGCCAAGTTATGGCATCTGAAATTGGCCTGAACAGTTTTCCTACTAGATCTTGTTTATTCGTTAAAGTCAACTTTTTTTTTTTTTCCCTACACTATGGCAAATTTCCCAGGCAGATGTATTTTCTTTTCACCATATGACTTTACTCATTTTTCCATGTGGCGTGGTTTAACCTCAGACAGCAACCAAGCCCCACACAGCTGCTCGCTCACTCCCCCCATGGTGGGATGGGAGACAGAATCAGAGGAGTAAAAGCAAGAAAATTCATGGGTTGAGACAAAGACAGTTTATTAGGGCAGACAGGGGAAAAAATTATAATCATGGCAGCAATAATAAAAATAATTAGAATATAAAAAACAAGTGATGCACAGTGCAGTTGGCTCACACTTGCCAACCAATGCCTAGCCAGTTCCTGAGCAATGGCTCCTGGCCAGCTTTCCTCACAGTTTATGCCCTGAACATGATGCCATATGGTACAGAATATCCCTATGACCAGTTGGGATCAGCTGGTCTGGCTGTGCCCCTCCCAACTCCTTATGCCTTCCAGCCTTCTCACTGGCAGGGCATGAGAAGATGAAAAGTCCTTGTCTTAGCATAAAGACTACTTGGCAGCAACTAAAACATCAGTGTGTTATCNGCTCACACTTGCCAACCAATGCCTAGCCAGTTCCTGAGCAATGGCTCCTGGCCAGCTTTCCTCACAGTTTATGCCCTGAACATGATGCCATATGGTACAGAATATCCCTATGACCAGTTGGGATCAGCTGGTCTGGCTGTGCCCCTCCCAACTCCTTATGCCTTCCAGCCTTCTCACTGGCAGGGCATGAGAAGATGAAAAGTCCTTGTCTTAGCATAAAGACTACTTGGCAGCAACTAAAACATCAGTGTGTTATCAACATTATTCTCATCCTAAATCCAAAACTCAGCACTGTACCAACTATTGCTATGAAAACTGACTCTGTTTCAGCTGAAACCAGGACACCACAGAATCACACTATATGGTAGTGTTGCACATCATCTCAAATCTGTTCTACAGCTTCTCCTAGCACATTAACCTCCATGTCCTGTAAATCCTCTTAAGAGAAATGGCACACAGGAATCTTTAGGATCATGGGACCATTGTGTACACATGTCAATTTTCAGCTCTATGACATTCTCCTATTACACATATGTGTGCAGAGTACCAAAGTCACTCTGGTACAAATGACACTATTGCCTTTAAGAACCATCCATCAATGTGATGAGGGAAGTGACAAGAGCCTTGGCAGCTACTGACAGCATGGGTACTTTGGGTGCTCTTACAAAAGTAAATATGAGAAGACTGATGCTTTACAAGAGAAGGCTTTTCAATTCACAAGAAAAAAGTCACAATGATAACTTCCCAAAGGGGGAAGAATTTTTTCAGAAACCTAAGACTTTGTTCTAATTCATGCTACAACAAAGAATGAAAGACTTGAGAACTAATGAAACCAACAATTAGAGCATTGTCAAGCATTTATCAAGGTTACTTACTTCTGAAAACTGGCATTTACCTTCTCTGTTCCTCATTCTATTAATACAATTTGCATGATTTCAAGTCTGTACTAGCTACAGGATGGCTCACATTGTTCTGAGATCAGCTATACTAATTGTTTTGTGGCTCTGCTGAGTGTGACACTGCAGCCTGTCTCACTGATGCTCCCCTAAGTCTGCCCCCAGGACAAAGTTCTCAGAGACATCAGAAAGGGTTGCACAGTCACATCTTATATTCAGACTTATGTTTTCAATATGATGAGTGCCTCAACTTCTTCCTGGCTTTCATTTTGAGTGTATAATTCCATCCAAAGCTTTTATCAGAGAGAAGTCTTCAGTTAAATTTAGGTAGTCTCATTGAGACCATACATGTTTAGCTAAACATGTCGCATAATTAGTTACCTGTGACTGGAGACTTGTAATAACTTGTCTTATGCCCTGTCTTCCTAAATCAGGAAGGCTGCAGACTATAAAGAAGAGAAAGACTTTATGGATGTAATCTGTCCTATATCTTTATACACCTTTCTTCCCTTTTATCTAATCTGTCTTTGCTCTTCTTCTTATTTTTGCTCCTCTTCCCCCTCCCAGCATAACATATTCACAAGTAAGCAACTGGAATCTTACTTATAAATGCCCTTACCATCTTTATGGTAATACATGTTATGCCAAGACAGTTAATCTACAAGGACAGAAATATGCATTTAAAGAGAAATTTTCCCTGTAAAATATTTAGATTAATGCCATATTTGTTCTCAAACAGAATGGGGTTGTGCTCAGTATGGTGAGTTGACAGTAATGACAGAAAAATTAGAGCAAGAATGGGCATACAGTCTGAAGGTCACTCAAACTGGTTACACAGTCAAGTTTCCTTCTTCCAGGATACACTATTACAGAAGTGGAAAGAGAGACAAAGGAAATTTTTGCAATATTTTAATATCTGGGCCTTCTCAAAGCAAAGAAAAATAATTTGTATAGAAGGTCCCTGTGAGATAAAACACATTATTATTCACATTCTGTAGACAGAAACACACTGTGGCACGAAGAGCACTGGCCTTGTTTTTTGAAGCTGTCACGTTCCTGAAGCTCTTATTGCTTTAGCACTTCAAAAATTTTGCCAAAAGTCACACACTGCAGTTGTGTAAGGTTTGAGTTTAAAAGTCAGGTCTTGTGGTTGTCTTCTCTCACTCCTTCCTGTTACAAAATACCTTACAGAAAATAGCAGTAAAGTCACTCCACTTTCACAGTGATTTCACTCTGCTGAATTCCAAGTGTCTTGAAAAATCAAATCCCTGATCCTTCAGAGTTTGATGGACATGAAGCTACGAGGTCACTGCACTATATAGCTGAAGTCTGAGACAGTACTGGTTTGTTTATCCCAAACACCTTTTACCCAACACCTTTGGACCATTTTCTGTAGCTCTAATAAAAAATTGCATATGTTCAACTCAATTAAGAACACTGTAAAACTGATGGCAATTTGTTTAATAGGATAAGGATTTTTTAATACCAGTTTTATGGATTTTTTTAATTAACTTAATAAGAATATATAGAAATGTGATGAGAAAGCAACCAGAGAGTGGGAAAACAGAATAGCTTCATCAGTTACTAAGCACAGAAATTGCAGGTCAGCAGCCAGCCAAGCTGTCTACCAAATGGTCTTTCCATAGTGACAGTCTTCTACATTTGGCTATCTTGTAGTAATGTTTCTGTAATTACCTCCTCTGCATCTACTGAGAAACAAGTATCAGTTCCACCTTTCACCACAAGGACACTTTTAAGTCACACAATTTCAAAACAAAAAAGTCTGCCTAGTTTTATGCAAAATGCACAGTGGTCTGAACACCTTTCATTTCATGAATAATAACTTGCAGTAATTAAAACAAAATAAATTTTAAAAAAAGTCAGCTTTCTTAAAACTGCTGATGATATTTTATACTATTTAAGATCCTATTAAATCTAATAATTAAAACTAATCTGACTTGTTTTCAAGCTCTGTAAATTTGGAAATGCTGTCATAAGTAGTTATGCAGTGCCTTCTAAAAATGAAACACATTTAGGAAGAAGTCTTTGCCAGTTAAGGGCTATAAAATGATGATGAGCAACAAGATGTCATAAAAATGAAATATCTGATATTTTAGTTTGACCTGTGGCTTATTAATGGCTGAAGTTCCTGAAGGTAAGGAGCTATCACTTATACTCTTGAAGAGTCAATGCTACAAATACTCTCCATCAGTTAAAAGGGGAGGAAAAAAAAAGATGAGTTAATACTGACGATCAAAAGGTTCCAGAATGATTACATCATCAGCCTTGGAATTCCCCTGAAACATACATATTTTGCTGATAGAGACAGCCCTTTTGACCAGATTGAACTTCCATGATTCTCAGTCCATTTAGCTTCATTAAGTTTAATTCTCCTATTTTTCACCACCAATTAGGGTCATTATGTACTGAGCTACTGAAAAACCCTGAAAACTAGCGGAAACCCAGGAAGATGAAAACTATATATAAACCCTGTGCTGTTTATATTTATTTAAGGGAACTAGAGAAGCCTTTAAAGGCAGGCAAGTGGACTTTTCATTTTCTAAGGTAAGCAAATAAACAGTGTTCATCCTTCCTTTCAACATTTTCTTTTACAGGACTTTAGTTTATAAGCAGAGAGGAGAAAAATAAGGAATTCAACTAATCATTACACAGGTCTGCAGGGAACTTCCAGTCACTCTGGACCTGCAGAATAGTCCTCCTTCCTTTAAAGAAAGTCTGTGTATACCCTGCTTTCCCTCCTAACCTGACTTTGCATCCTGAACAGCTCATTCTCTTTTCTCTAGCTGTGTGCCTACCAGTTCAAAATCGTTCTCCCTCCCTGATTCCAGCATCACCAAATCTTTTTCCTGATGGAATTCCAGGTGCTTTCTTGTGTCCTTAAATTGTCCAAACTGCTACATCAAAATTACCTTGGACGGATTTATTTCTAACTAGATTTCTCCTATTTACACTATAATCACACATCTTGCACGATTTAGGTGTATATAGCCATATAACAGCCAATGGAGAAACAGAGCAAAAGGTAGTTCTTGTCCCAGGAACCTTAAAGTGTTGGAAGATGAATGATGGGAAGGAAAAAGCATGACTTGTTTTGCTTCCAAACAGGCAGGAGAGATTCTGAGGACCATGTTTAGACCGCATTTCTTATGACTGACCAGACAAGACACCACTGAGTGACCCAGACTGCCTGTTAGCTACACTGCCAGACCTGGGTTTCCCAGAGAGCCAGGGAAGAGAAGCAGACACAACACCAAAGTCAAGCAGTCTTGATGCTTACTGCTGAGCTAGAAATCCTTCTGGAATTTACACAGCAACTCCCTAAGGAGCTGGGAATTAGCTACTTCTGGAGTTCAAAATAATCAAGGAATCTTAGTAAAGGAATATTTTTTGCCTTAGAGATAGATACTTACTATAAACGAAGACTATTTCTGTCATGACTGTAGAGCTAATTCCACAACTCAGGTCTTACAAAGTGCAAAGTAAAACATGGTTTCTAAACAACACAAAACTTCAGTTTTAAAAAATACCTTTATAAATACCTGCTCTGAAGGAAACATTATTTATGCAGATATTTGTAGCACTGCATCCTACTTTTGCTGTCTTCGGCCGTGAAGGGCTGTACTTTGCTTTTTGAATTCCCTATGAGCAAATGCAGGGAGGCTCAACTACCATTTCCTTCACTAGTGCTGTACTTTCCTCTCTCATGACAAGCCAGAAGAAATGATTAGGCACCAGTATATCCTTTTGGGCTTTAAGATAATGTAGTGACAATTATTCCTTAAAGTCCTTATTTCATAGAAAAAGAAATACCCAAACTATGCAAAGAGGGGGGGATTCAACTGGTTATCTCTTTGTAACTTGTAATCTGATACAGAAACTGGAGAAAGCCCAACCTTTCAAAGGCTACATGGAACTTTCTAACAGTGAAATGGAGCTACTATCCAGCTATGCAATTACTGCAATACTATCCAGCTCTGCACACCTCCAGATGGATTGCCTCTAAAAGGCTGAGCAAAAGCACAATTCATCAGGCTGTACTGATTCATACCAAGGCCCCCTTACTCTATTATCAGGATTCATTTGCGGACACATCTATGGAAGAACGATCACAGCGTAAGACCCTTCTGCTTTCAAGCTTTTCTATGTCAGTGCATGTCCCGAGTCTAAGGTGGTATGTCTATTAAGAAATTCTTAGACTTCTTTTTAAAGTACTTGCCCAGTCTCCATGTAAACCTAATCCATTCCACACTCTTGGACAAGGAGTTCCATGTGTTTCTCACCTACTACATGAAGATTCATCAACTTATGTTTGCTCTGAAATCTCACCAACTGTACTTGATGGCCAAAAACTCTAATACTGGCAAAAACTGTGAACACATGCTCCACCCACCCACTCTTCCAGCATTATGCATGATTTTGCAGACTGTGGCTATATTCCCCATCCTTCTCAGGCTAAAGTCTCCCTGCAGAGTCAGTTATCCCATGTTTGGAAGCCTCTCCATGCTTTTGATCATCTTTCCCATTCTTTTCTGAACCCTGGCCAGTGTCATGTCTAGTGATGAAGACCAGACTTGCACACAGGATTTAAGTCCTGGTAGCACCACAGAAACACCCACCAGCTGCACAGTCATCTCCTTGGCTTTATTCTCTGCTCCTCTCGTAATAATTTTTCTCTTTATTGCTGCTGAGCACTAAGCTGATGTCTTCATGGAAATAGTTATCATGACTCCAAAGTGTTATTCTTGGGCTGCCATGGTCTCATCATTGCCAGCCACTTGTATTAGCTTGTCACCAAATACATTAAACACCAGCACATACCCACATGCATACATCCACTGGTATTTTTAGCCGGGTCTAAAAGGAGGTTTGCAAGCACCATATATTTTATACATTTGAACAAGCTACAAGAACTTTTCATTAAACAGATTAATATGGCAGTCACAAAATAATGGAATCAACCCTATCAAAGACTGAAATTTTGTACCACAACAAAACCAGTACCAGTCACTGTGAACTTATTCTTGGGCTTTTGCCTGTTCATATTTGGTGACAATATAAACTGTAAGCACAGGATCATTTCACCATCTTACTAATACAGCTACAACTTCATCATTGCTCTCAAATATGAAAATAAATTATGGTATAATAACTATAGAGAATCACAGAATTGTTGAGGGCAGAAGGAATCTTAGGAGATAATCTAGTCCTGCTCGAAGCATGGTTAGATAAAACAGGTTGCTCATGGCCATGTTCAGTTGGTTTTTTATGTGTCTCCATGATCTTTAAGGCCCCTTCCAGCCCAATCCATTCCATGATTGTAGGGTATAATCAGGAGGTCTGCTTGTGAAAAAAATATGAAAAGCAATATTTTGTGCTGTTCCCATGAATTGCCACATTTGGATAAAACTGCCAACCTGTGTCAGTTTGACAAGAGGGACACAGCCGGGTAGGAGACAACTGTCTGCACAGCTGATAGGCATGCAGGGCAAGACACTGCCCTGCAAACAAGCTTCAGACCGGCTGGGCAGGTTAGGTACTGGCTTCTCTAAGCTTGGGCAGGGATGGAGGGAGAAAGGGAATGCCAAAGGAAAAAGGAGTTTGTGAAAGAGAATGGGAGTTTCCTTATTAATTCACCCTCACTCACAGCCTCAGAATATAAAGCAGAGATGGCCCAACGGCATACCTGGAGAGATCCCTCCAACAGCAGCCTTGAGCCACGCTGCTGATCACGGATGCTGCTGATCACCAAGGCTTAGCTGACCTCGGGGATCATGAGGCATAACTTTGCCTTGCTCACAGCCAGGTTCTGTGAATAGCTGCGCAAAGGCTGCTAGGCTGCTCCCAGAGGGGAAGCTGCCCGGTGCTGGATACTGCACTCAGAGTGAACAGTGCTGACAGACACTCCGTGTGGGAAGTGCCTGTCCAGCCAAACACTTAGCTGAGCTGAATTGCTAGAAATAACAGTGCGGCTGCAAGTAAGAAATAAAAGCAGAAACAGGCTACTAAGGGACTCCATTGATAGTTAAAAATCATTTCCCCTGTGTTTTCAGCTGCCTGTCTCTTTCAGGGAAGACACACAAATCCTTCTCTAAAAGCACTGGTTACACTGAAGCATTACACAGGATAATGTGATCAGAGCTCAGCTGGATCCTATTTCCTATATAAATTTTGCTAGTCAGCTGGGGATGATCCACTGGGAAGAAATGTACATTTTTTTCCCACAGATCTAATCACATCTGAGGCTCCATTTCTTATAACATCTCTCAAAGGGCAATATCAAAATCTTAGCAGGAAATAATTTGAATGACTGACAAATTAAATGAGCCATTAGATACTGTTTCCCTTCTTTTTTTTGATAGGTGATAAAATATAATGTACACAAGCGTATCAGAAAATGTATCCAAAGCAAGGTTTGATTTCACCCTGATGTGACCAATTCTGTTATTTCTTCTTACACTTGAATTAGCAACATCATTCTTGAGAACCTAAGCCAGACAACTCCCTGAATATAAACTCCTATATACAAAATATTCTGGGTAGTTTTCATTTATTCTTAATTTATGATTTCTTACAAATACCTACATTTTTTGACTTAGGAATAGCTCTCACGTAGACTTTTGTTAAAATATGCTGTGGGATTTTTTATGACATTGTCATCTCCATCTTTTAACTATAGTGTTATGAACATAATGAAATATTAAATAGACATGTTTCTACATGACAGAAAGTCTGTTACTACTCAAGTCAACAGAATAAGTATTCCCAGCCTTGAACAGTACAGGAAAGCTGAAAAATTTTACTATGCAATACTAAGCTGATAACTTCTCTCTGGAATGAAGAACAAGCAGATTACCATGATTTGGATCAAACAGTGCCTCACAATACTGTAAGGAAATAACTTGGCACATTCTTATCTGAAAAAGTGGTTTTGCCAATTCCTATAAGTATAAACTATCATTAAATATCAGTTACCAGCCATGACCTGGCATATAACAATAGATCAATGTATCATCACAAACTCAGCAATATATAATGGCATAGAAACGACAAAAGTCTCTTCATGCAGACATGGTGCATATGTGCTGGGAAGTATGGGACACTTTTAAAGAAATACTCTTCCTTAAAAACTTTTGGATTAAAGAATTGCTGCTTTTTTTGGAAACTACACTGAGAAAAACTCATTTGCCATGCTTGATGATAACAGAGCACAATTAGCATAATCCCCTCAACCCATTAAAAAATGAAAACATCAAATAACAGAAATTATAAAAATATCTTTAATTAAAAATTTTGCTTTTTTCAAACCAGTCACAGCTAAGCTCAAGAGACACTCAGCTGACACAGTGTAAGTGAAATCCTTGAGGGAAAGCCCCATGTTGTCAGGCTGGCACCAGTCACTTGGCAAAGCACAGCAAAGCACCACAGCTTTGACTCTGAAATGTGCGTGGGTGTCTGTGGCATTTTCCTTGAGGAAATGGCACTTACAGTGTGTTTAATGAATAAGGGAATATGTTAAATTTATGACAGGAGATAGTCCTTAAAGCTGCTTGTTGCAGTGAAGAGCATAAACTGCCCACTGATTTATTTTAATTTCATATAACATGAGGAGGCTTTTTTGAGGCTGTAGGTGTACTTGTTATCACTGACAGTACAGTAAAATCCTCACAGCAGACACTTGAGCAATACCCAAAATAGCCAAAAAGCTCTGAAACTCCTCCTCTCCCCAAAATCCCCCTTCAACACTGAAAAAAGTTGCTGTCACCTCCACTGAGTGCCTTTTTCTCCAATACATATAAAAACATTAATATGTTTATTTGGATCCACAGACTTTCCAGGCTCTCACCCCAGCAGAGCAGCATTCTCTCTTATTCATGATCATAGTGTTCACTACACAATTTTAACTTTTACTAACATTTTATCTTAAAAATTTTCTGACTCCAGGTAAGTCACAAAGCTAAGCAGTCATCCATCCACTCATTATCAGCTTCTATATGCAGAACAGGTCCCCTTCAAACTACTAAGAACACAATGATGCTTTCTGTAAACGACTGTCCAAATTTTACTCTGTAGGTGGTCAAACATTTCCAATCAAACAGTTGTTTATGAAGGATATTGAGATTGTAAGAGAAAAAAGATATTAAAATTTAAAAACCACACTCAAATGCTGAAAGTTTAGGGATACGTGTGGGCACATATATATAAATAAAACGCAGTCCTCCATGCAAGTCATAGTTAAGTTTTCTCACATTCTCTTTTCCCAGTTTCCCTGCCAGAAACTGCACTCTGCCAAGATGGGAGTGTGTCTCTCTCCAGGAGAGAGTGAGACCATGGTATATTACAGCAAATATAGCCTAAGCTGGGAACCCAGCCAAGAGAAGATAAAGAAAGCTGGACACATACAAATCCTAAGAGGTGGTTGGGAGAGCATTTACAAGTGATATTTTTGGCTTTCAGAGAGTATTCTTGACCATATGAATTCTCTGAGGAAGAATTAGTATTTTTCTATTAAAAAGTTAAATAAACTTTTGTTTTTTAAAAGAGAAGAGGTGTTTTATTTTATATTTTATTCATTTACTAGGCAATTTTATTGTTCACATTTCTCAAGGAAAAACTTGCTTTAAAAAATAGCCAGGAATGTTATTTCATTCCCTTCTCTTTGCTTTGACTTTGCTGCTTCTTTGTCAAACGTGCTGAAGGCACTGCATGCCTGGAAGACAACCTGGTTTTTCTCCCTAGCTGTTTCAGCTGATCTAATGAAAGATATTACTTCTTCCTACAATATCTCCCTTTCATGAAATCTTATGTCATTACAAGGTACTTTGGTTTTATCTGCTACAAATGTTACAAACTGTATTAATAAGAGTCATGATATCTTTTTGAAACAAACTCATACCCTTTTTCCCCATCTTGAGTAAAAAAAAAAAAAAAAGAAAGAGGAAGAACAGAAACATGTCAGAGCTGCAGAAATGTGGGTTATAATATCAGTGAAATTATATATGCTGCACCCTGCCCAGCAGCTGCTGCACTACATACCAAAGGGCTATTTATTGCTGTCACAGCACAGTCTACTCCATGTACCACAATGCAATCTCCTTTGCATTTTGGAAAGTGATTTCCAGGCTATGAATTCCCTCCTACAGTTTCTCCTCACAGCACTTTAGTTAATACTGAGATAATTGAGTCCTTTGTCTCAAAGAAACACCGCATTCAGCATGTAGCAGTCAACACTTCAAGTCTCCCTTAAAACTGCGATGCACAAGTAATTAATTTACTTTGCTACATCTTAAACTTAATAGTATATTATATTTAAAGCATTTCTGCTTCACTGCCTTTTGTAATTTAAGGATCCAATGAAAGGAAAAACACTGGGTTTTAATTACAAATTCATTTAGTGGACTGACACTCACAAAAGGATGCCTTTATATTAAAACATGGACTGCATTGACAGTCTGACTCCATTCCCACTAGGAACTTGCTTGCCTCCACCTCTGTGTTCTGCACTGGGGTATCCAAACTTTGAGGCATAAGAGCACGAGGTTCAAAGTTGAGTAGAGAGCTGTGATTAGCATGTATTTTTGTGTGTGGTTCATATAAAATGCATAGCCATATGTATTTTAAACCAAACGCTTCTGTTCACAGGAGATACCAAAATATCTGTTTGGAGAAACTGTGGAAACTTGCTGTTGGGCCAGTTCTCATGACATGGTGCCTTCAGTGCAAGTTCTGAGGTTTAGTTTGATTTGTTTCTCTAAAGGAAGATGTCAACTTTTTTTGAGGCTAGCACATATACCTGAATCCTATTTTTGCAACTTGATAACTACACAAGTGGTTGGTGGCAGATTTTTATTAATAATATTAATGATTTAAAGGGATCATTCTCCAGGGGATTGCTGGGACAAAAGAGAACAATTGCAAGATGTCCCTTAAAAATTCTTGGATCACACACTATTTCCGTATGGTGAAACTCAAGTTTTCCAGCTCATATTTGATGCATCTGAGAAGATGCATATACAAAAGGACAGGATTGAGCAACAGGAGGGGTGGCACATGAACGCAAAGCTGAGCTGCAAGGGACTGTAGGGAACTGCTGATAAAATTTGGGGGACAGGATTTGCCTCCCACAAACAAGACCAGCATTGATTTTAATACATTTTGGAATGGAATGCCAATTTGGAGCAGGTGATTGCTGTTTCAAGAATAACTGAAATTCAGGGTAAGGACATGCAGCTGGCAAAAAGTGGAGTAAATACACTCAGAAAGAATGAGAAAAAATACAGCAATAAAGGAGATGAGATTCTAACTAGAACTTCAATGCTAATATTATAGTAACAAGCAGTTATATAATGTTTGTTGTGAAAATAGGAAACCTCGTTTGACCATGTTATTTGATCACAATGACATTTGCGATGTTGCAGGAGTTTTAATCAGCTCTCACAGAATTAACTGCTGAATGCAGCACAAATTCTGAGCAAGTGATGGCCCCTCTCTCCCTTCCAATCCAAGCACCCGTAGACATAAGCAGACAGGTAGAAGAGACTAAGGAATAAAGTGCAATACAAGGTAATGTGGCAGGTCAACCACCACCATTACTGGTGCTCTTCATGCAAAAGAGAGCTACACTTTAAATCACAGCAGAGCCCAAACCAACAGGACAGCAGTTGCAAAGCAACCCTGCTTCTAAATTCCAAAGGAATGCTACAAGTGGAGAGGGTGCAGGAAGCAAAGAACCAGACAAATACAAGGTCTCAAAACTCAGATTTAATACATCAAATAACCAAATAGAAAGCTCAAAGGTGCCATGTTCATTTTCTGCATGTGTTTGCACATAAATGGGCAACAACTAATATGTACACACATTTCCTAGCAGTGGCTCTTGTGCTGAAATGAGGAAAAAGCAAGAAAGAAAGTAAAAAAATGAAAAACATGGAATAAAACCTACTGGGTTATGTAATCATCACAAAGTTGAGCTTAATTTTCACAAAGAGCACAAGAAGAGCACATGAAAGGTTGAAGCTGAAAATGCTGCAGAATATTACAACCAAGGTTGTAATATAACTTCTGTATAGAAATGATTCTGAGAAACTATCAAGCATCATGCAGGAGATGGGAGCATTTAAAGATAACTGTTCCTTCTGATCCTAAATTTTATAAATATCTATGGTTTCTACACAAGTTTTTCTAATTTTTTTTATGTTCTGAAGCTGAAATAGATTTTTTTCCTCACTAACTACAGCAATTTTACAATCTGTTAGAAAAGGATCCCAAAAAGAACCATTTCAAATCTACTTTTAAGATATTTTAACCAACAATTTTTAGTTAAAATGTGGTAACTCGAAATTCCAAATCTGAAATGTGCCTGTTTTTTTCTTCTGCCCCCAAGGGAGAAGTAACAATAAACTGGGAACAAAGCTAGACATTTGGCAGGGATTCTTCAGCAGAATTTGGATGGTATCTGAGAGAATCTATTGCCCCAGGAAAGTGCAGATATGCATGAAAAGCTGATATTTTGATGTGAACTCTCATATTTCTCTAGAAACCATGCTGACACAAAGGAACCTGAAAATCCAGCCAAACTTTGTATATTCAGTGCTTGAAGCAGCTGTGTACCTCTGCACAGAAACTATGCAAAGAGTCTTCCCTAAGCAGACACTAACAGAAAAATGGCGAAACACAGGCAACTCCAGAACCGCAACTTAGCCTTCTTAAAAGCAGGTAAACACAGCACACAGTGATTATAAAACCAGAAATATGCCTGGTAGCCCACTCAAATACATGTAATAAACCTTTTCTCTCTTAGTAATTCTATTTTCAAAGTGGAGAGCTTTTTGCATTTTTTCACTACATTCATTCTGATCCTACCAGCTGCTACATGCAAGTATGCTCCACAAGCTTCACTCCTGTAGCTTCTAACTGTGCTGAAAATGTCTGAGGTATGACAAGAAATCATGCCACGTTATGTTCTTGGATCAGTTCTTAACTACAGCAACATCACACATCCAGTGCATAATGTATCAAAGGATAAAAATAAATTTACATCAAGTCATGTCATTTTCTATAATAATTACACTATTAAAAAATGCCTGGGATATGCAAAAGTGTGGAAGATTACAAATAACAGGATACATCAAGAAAGGACTTCTGAGCAGGAGAAAATTTCCTTCAGTGTAGCTTTCTCACCCAAATATCTTTTTTCCCCTCTAGACGTAAAATTCATTAACTGCCCAAATTGGATTTGACTCAAGTTACACTGTTTTTGGTACTAAGTCAGTTGAAGTTCGACTAATGTAAAACAATCCAGGTCTGGAGCCAAAAGTTTAGAAGTGTTCACCTTCAGCATTAATTCCTTCATCAGAGGAAAAGGGCTTTCAATCCCTTTTAGTCAGTAAACTAAATCTGTTCTCCTTTTTCTTCAGTCTCTTAATCTTGCCTTTTATTGCGCTTTCTTTCAGGAATAAATAAAATAAATAATGAACATTAATAGAAATTAACAATAAAATTAGTATTTTTCACAGTACACAGTACCCTATGGCTAATTATATTGTTAAAGCTTATTAACTTCCCAGTAATGTAACCATATCATTTTATTACTAATGTCAAATGATATTAAAAGGAAACACAATTAAACCATTTTAGCACTCAATTCTGCTATCTTGCTCAGAGGTGTAAGATTCCCTGACAATATAAAATTGTTAGTCATAAAAATCTATCAGTGGAAAATAACACCTATCTCATCTCTGTTCTGCTCTTCCAAAACCACACACAGATTTTGCTGGAACAACTGAGAGCACCACGTCATTAACACCTCTGCACCGTGCCAGGAATCTCATGGAATAACTAAACACAAAAAAATGTTACTATGGAATGGAAAAGGCCCAAATCAAACAGAGTTTGAGGTAATAGCAAAAGAGTTGACCAAATGTTCATCACCAGTGAATACATATTTTTTAAAGAAACTCAGTAGCAGTTACAGTGAACCTGGGACAACCTTGTCACTTCCTGTGGACGGACTTTGTAGTCTTGTTATTCCTTCTTGTCATCTTCTGTTCCATACATGCCTCCGGTCAGAATCAAGATCCACTAACAGTACATTAGATACTGACTGAATGATCCACTACTTCGGTACATCTAAACTGTTCTCAGGGTTACTGAACATAAAATATTGCCTCTTTGCTAGATCCTACACTTAAAGAGAAGTTCCAGGTAAGCACAGGAATGCACAGCATTGGAATGCGTCAGGGATCCCCTAAATCAGGAGCTGCAAGGGCTTAACACGGTCATGCAGATACTCCTGACAAACCTCTCCCAGACTAGAATGTTCAGATCATTCCTCCTTCAGAGCCACTTAAAAGGTATGTCATTTTCTTCTTCTGGTAAACATGAGAAAAATCCTTAGTCACACTTCAAAATCCCAAACAACTGCCTTCCTTTCTTTTTTTCCTGTTTAAAAACAAGTAATTTAAGGCGTGTACTGTTTGCTGTCAGGTCTTACTCCATAGAGAATTAAACAAGATCCATGCTTTCATACGTTTGCCATGCTCTAGAAAATTGCTGGCTTTTAACTGAAAAATGGTTTGTTTGTTTTTCCCTCCTGAAACTTCCTGCTCCAAAGCTGGACCTTCCAGAAAAAGGACAGTGACAGTATGTGACAAAAATTCCCATCATGCCGTGTCAGGATTCCAGATAAGGTCGCCTGTACCTGAATGACCCAGTGACCAGGCATAACCTCATCTGTAGCAAAAAAAAAAAA
>VXBU01005397.1:144175-189834 GCA_013400315.1 Bombycilla garrulus
AAAAAAAAAAGCAGCAAAGATAGATATTTTTCTGAGGAGATCGGGAGTTTATAAGGTGAAGCACATCATTACACCATAATCTGTCTGTTCTGGCTCTATCTGAACAGTTCCTGCACACATCACCACCTCCTGCTGTCACAACATTTAGTAACCTATAGGACAGTACTCCCAGATTCAATGTGTGATACTCAAGTGCTCTCATGGCATCCCCACAATAAACATCACACTGCTCAGGACAAGCCTAGAAAACATCTCTAGGAACATATACAACTACACAGCACAATGGTGTCACTGCTAGATAAAAATTATACAAATTACTGTAGGGCACAGAACAATATCAGTGTTCTAAACACGGTGCCACATCAATTTGTTCCAGCAACACATTGCAACATAACAGCAATGTTTCACTGCCTTAAGGCATGCAGTTCACCTCAACACCTCTCAGTGCTGTGTATTTGTTTTCCACAAAAACACACTGCAGGGCTTCTGAAGCCTGTTATTTCTGCATCATCAATATCACTTTCTGTCCCACACCCTGAAGTTTGTCTAGTGAATGAGACACATTGTCTCAATACACTGCCATGCCTTTTTTCACTGCTGTCAAGTTGTTGGACACAAGGCATGGCCCACAGCCTCTCTTTTTCCCTCCAGAGGTGCCAGATGAAATGTCAGCTTTAAAACTAAACAAGCAGTAGTACTTGAGGCACCAGCAAGGACAGAAGAGACATAAGGCTGATAGATGACAACACTGAGGACAAACTAGACAGTAAGTGGGACAAAAGAAAAAAAAAAAACAAACCTTGAAAAAAATCATGTTGTAAATACTAAGCCAACAATTACTTCAAAGCTGAAGAAAGAATAGGTGACCACAGGTACCAAGAGAAGTAGAACAAACCAGGTATTTAGAGGGGATGGCTAGTAACAGGATCAGCTTATTAGTTCATCCATGAATCCCATAGCTCTGACCCATGCATGAGCCACTGCAAAACCCTCGATGTTACTGCAGGGTTTAAACACCCACCAGCGCAGCTTGAGGAAGCCACAGGCTCTCAGCTCTGCACATGTGCTTTCACCACAGACCAGCCACTGTAAACACATACACCAACTTGGGCACCCAAGTCCTGACTGTCTAACTAAGCCATGTCCCACAGCCACAGGTTTCACAGTGCCACGGAATGTTTTGTTAATACAATAGGTGCAGTCACACATTAGCACAAGGACAGCAACTGCACAATTACAAACCCATTTTTAGGAAGGTCTATGATAGCTGTTCCCCTGTTTGTAATACCCATGGCACATAGCAGAAGATGGAAGGAAAAATAAAATTAGAAACGTTAACATAGGAAAAATCACAATCAATTGCCGATTAACCAAACTACCTACCTCTGAGGCAGTGAGATACATATATATATATATATATACACATATACACACACACTCTTTACAACGAATGAAGAGAAAAAGGCATGCTTGGGGCCTGGCTTGTCTTATCCTAAACTAGACATATAAACAGGTCAGAAGTCTACAAAGGGAGCTATGGGAATCATTTCAGGTGAAAATATGTGCTCCAAAGGCATCTGAGGGCACATTGCAGCAATACCAGTGCCCGTGTGTCTGTTTTCTATGATGAACATAAAAGTTAACTATACAGTTATTAATACCAGCACAACATGGGTGAGAAATAGGAGATCTCAGATTTGTATTGGAAAAGGATGTGGGTGTTTATATAATGGAAGGGAAATCTGTGCTTTTATCCAAATCTGCTTCTGAGGAGGGGACAGATTCTCAGCTGTTCTAAGCTCATTTCATTTGAATGGAGCATGAAACAGGGGGTCTAGATTACCAGTTGGTTTGCAAAAGTCTCAGAGCTACTGTTTTTGTAGCTTCTTCCTCTCTCACCTACTTTTTCTGTCCTATTATTCAAATAACTGATTTTTAAAAGCAAATAACAGTACTGCCTGAAAATCTAACAAGTATCAGCTCCTATGCAAAGCATTATTTCTAGAATGACTGACTTTTCCAAAAGCTGCTTCTTTCAGCTTATTTTATTTTAAATCTAAAATTATAAACACTAGATATGGGCAACAAATGACTTCCTATCAACAGCAACTTCTCATCAGGAGCTGAAAATACAAATACCCCTTTTCTCTTGACATGCAGTTGCTTTCCCAACCTTCAAAACAAGGTATTTTCAAAATATCAATCAGAGACATTGTTAAGAGACTTGACCTAAAATAACTTGCAGAATTGGTTTGCCAACAATCTGCACTCCCTCTCCTGTCCTAACAGCTAGTGGCAGGAAATGTTCCTTCACAATATCTCCCAGGTGCAGGCAGCAGAAGCTAAAGCTATCCAGGAGAAATACCTCAACTAACCAGTCCTTCTTTGCATTTCATGGCATATCTGCACCTCTCTTGCATCCTTTTAATTTAATTGCTTGCAATTGAGTTCTCTGAAATAAATCATCAAGTCTCTTTGGTGTCAGGTATAAACTGTCAGGAATGGGAGATGGCAATACAAAAGAGAATTTTAATAAATAGGATATAGGCTGAGAGAATAGGTCATGAAAAGAGCTCAAATGACAGGATGTCTCATAAAAACTCCTCCCGTCCAATATCCTGTCTGCAGAAGCAGCCTTTAGAGCATGCTTAAGAAAGATAATAAGGAATGTGGCACATGCAATAATCTTTCCTCAAGCAGTCATCAGATTAGAGACTATTAATTGCCACAGGGCTTAAGGGAATGAGTGAGAGCAGGGCTCCATGGTCCTGATCAGCATAAAGGGCTGGTTAAACCTTCTGCTTCTTGACAGCACATTTGACACTGGGAGAGATATCTCTGTTTTGCAAAACTACTACAATAAATGGTCTCTGCAATGTGACAGTGTCCTGAATATCACCCAGTACAACCTAGACACATCTTCCTTTCAGTGGAGACTACAGATAACGACTTGGGAGAATAACACATAAATGCTAAAAGTGAGCAATTCACACCACAGAGGTAATCAGAAAACTGTAAAGATGCCACTTATTTTGGAAAAATCATTTAGCTAGTACTTCTCCATCCCACATTTCCAAATAGCCTACTGCCATCTCCCACGTAGGAATGATGCTTAACAACAGAAGAGCCATCATTTGGAGGTAGACCAGAGGCTAATCTGTCCCTTCTGGCCAACACTTCAAGCAAGGAGAGAAAAATCAGGAGGATTATGGAACACGCATGCATATATTATGGAACACGCTTGCCCTCCAAGCCTTTGCCTACTGAACTCTTGCAGAGGCAAGTTTATAGCCAGACTAGAAAGTTCAACAAATATGCACAGACTTATTATCTCTGCACTGGTCTAATCCCTTTTATGGTGACAAGCTCATTTGACTCAATTCCACAAACACACAAGCTGATACAAATTAACATGGAGAACATTTCTTCATAAGAAATTAACCAGACTCTGCCGTGTATCTGTCTTCCTTACAAGGAAATGCTATGCTGAGCAGGAACAAAGTCAGACACTAAGGAAAAAGGACAACTATGACTTGAGTATACAACTGTCCTAAGGGAGCAGCAAATTGCCCTACTTCTCTGCAGGGAATCCTGGCTTACACCCCTGGTCTGAAGGACATTCAAAGAGCAATGGAAGAGCATGGAAGAACATGAAAGCAAACCTGTAATCTCAGTGTACCACAGGCGTTAATTAACCTGGCTGCCATCCAAACTGCTGGCATCAAAATCCACTTATCTGGGAGCTGCACATTTCAGCATTTCTGCAGACATTGCTATGTACAGAGGCACTGCACTGCACAGGGGTAGCAGGCTACCCAAAAACAAGAAAAAGAGGCAGAAATGGAGGAATGCTGAAAATTATTTCAGTGCAACCAGAAGATCCGTTAGTAGTTGAAAAAATGTGTTATTTGAAGAAATGGTACATCTGAATAAAGCAGGGATTGCATCAGGAATGTAATAAAAACAACTTTGGGAAAACAAGCATGAACAATCTCTAGTGAAAATACACCACAGTCAAGGAACAATTGTGCTGAAGCCAGAAAGTGAGAACAGTTCAAGTAAAGGCATTTGTCTCTGAAAAGGAATTGGTTTTCTACATACCTGTCCAGTCTCCTACTACTTTTAGGTGGACCCCAAACGTTGCTTTGGTATCTGTAGGGCACTAAAAATATTAAATATATTAAGCACCACTTCTGAGTAACAAAAAAAAAAAAAACCAACAACAAAATGCATTCAAAGTACAGTTGTTAAGACAGAACCTAGTGTAAATAGGTCATTCCTAAAGAGCCACACCAGCAGCTGTACCCTTAAAGAAGCAAGTCTATCATCAGCACAGCTGGGGAAGCCAAGCATGCCTAGTGTCCTTTCAGACTTAACCCTTTATTCTGGTCACAGAGGAGTCAGGATGATTGTTTGGGGATGTGATTTGGAACAGCCACTTCACTAAGCACTACTCAGCAAGGATACCAACAACAGAATGGAAATGCCTCTCTACTACTGACATCATTCAAAATTAGGAACTGCCCCATCATTCTTAAGGCATTTAAGAGACTTTTGATTCTTGAATGACAAGGCCCACATTTTCAAGCTGACCATTCTCATAAAAGGGATGCTTTCTTCTAAATGAAAACTGAGATTTTACTGCACTTCACAAGAGCTTACAGTTTGCAAAGGAAAAGCACCAGATTCCATGGCATATCATAAAAACCACATTGCAGTCACCATTCTCTCACTCTACACATATGCCCTCACTTCAGGGCTATTGATTGTGACTATCAATGCAGGAATGTTATCACTTACAATCTTATCCATACCATGGTATTTAAATCCTCCTAGTCTAGGACTAAGGACTCCCCTCACTTTCATTCCTTGCTAGCTAGAGGGACATTTCAAATGCACTGCCTGGACAGCTTGTGCAGGTACACCAAATGATGCACATAAGAACAGGACAAGCAACATTACTCAAGAAAAGATTCTTCACTTTCCTTCTATAAACCAACACCATTGGTTTCTTTTTGACAAGAGATATTACTCCTGAGTTTTGATGACTTAGAACCTGATCAATCTAAGTTCCATCATGAAACCAATACCCAACAGACGATGCTTTGTCCCTTTCCCTTTTTTTTTTTTGTACTACTAAGGAATAACAGCAGTTTTGAGGGGAGGGTTTAAATTCAAGGAACACATCTATATTATAAACGAGGCCCAGGTAGAGAATCCATGCACCAAATACTCATGCACCACTCTTGGCTCTGTTCTGGACCTTTGCCATAAGTGTTCCCAAGATAATCTGTTCTGGGCAGTGTGAAGCCACTGACCTTCGGGCTAAGAATCAGTTCCTGACAGTTCTGTATTTAGCAGAAGACACAGGTAAAAGGTTAGTATTATCTACATCTTGGAAAACCTTAACAGGGAATACAAAGTCCCAGCTCATCACTCTGCTTTCCTGAGGGAGAAGAGCACTCCCTTTACAACTACTGATTACTACATAGACTTATATGTAAATCCTAATTATCATCCAAGTTTTCCTATAAAAATGAGTTACAGAAACCCAGGGTCCAAATTATTTCACCAAATCTTAGCCTTCAAAGAAAAACAGCATCAAGGGAGGGATGCAACAAACTTCACAAGGCCAGGGTTTGCTATGTCTCATTGCACTATCTTTCAACAAAAATATCAAGATTAAGTCTCCATATAAAAGCAAGTAAGCAGCCTCTCAGGTGGCAAGTTGTATACTGGCAGCAAAAAGGTCTGTTCTGGAGGCTTCTGTAGGGTTTTTCACTCTGGGCTTCCCTAGGGCTCTCTGTGTTTCACAGGAGGTTGACTGATTTTCTTAGTCAGTCCCAGTTCAGCACATCTTCTACAGAATTGTTTGCTATTCCCTGTTTCCATGAAATTAATGGCAGAATAGCCCTTGTCTACTGCCAGAATTGGTTCAAATCGTTGTATTTTACATCACCCTTACGACTAACTCTTTTCTGCACTACCCTGAAAATTTATCCAATAAAAGTGAGATTTATTTCTCTTTAGATTTTAGAAAACCTATTTTGATACTTATAACGAGCTATGAAACATTGTCATAGAGTTCTGGAAAAAATCTCCTTGTGCTGTTAAATCTTACCAGAAGAAACATGCCCATCTGGGCTACATGGAGTGAATTTCCCTCAGTTTAAAAGGGAAAGAATGTAGGCGATCCAGCAAAGGACCACTGAAGATTGGAAAACCTGACATTCAAAGAGGGGTCAATAAGGGAATGTGCTTGGGTAACCCATAGAAAAAAAAGCCTTTGGGAGATGTCTGTCTACCCATAACTTAAAAAAAAAAAAAAAAAAAAAAAAAAAAAAAAAAAAAAACAGCTATAGAGAAGATTAAGGTGCTCTCTCTCTTTAGCACTGTGCACGGCAACAAGACAACAGACCAAGAGTACAAGTTGTTTCAGGGGAAATTTCATCTGGATATAAGCGTTCTGCATCATGGAATAGGCAGCCAGGGAAATGGTACAATTTCTCCTGCTAATTCAGCTTCACACGACCCTGACTAATGTAATCTACAGCCCTTGCACCAGAAGGCTGAGCCAGATGATCTCTATGGGCCTCTTCTGACTTTCAGACTTTCCTATATGCCTATAATTTTAGCTTTGAAATATGTATTTACATTTTTTTCCTGCACAGAACACATTTTACCTCTTTCATCTCTGTGAACACAACTAAGACTCTAAACGGTGGCCTTTTCCAGACTGCTGGACAATATATTCCAGCAGCTTAAGAAATATCCAAAGACAGTTCTTCAGAAGTTTAATCATGAAAGTGCATAAATTTTCCTGTGTTATTAACAGACCACTGGGAATGTGTAATGAAGTGCAATGAAAATATTCTCTTACATATTTCACCTTCATGACATCACAGAATCATACAAGAGCTGAGACTGGAATGCACCTGTGGATATTGGCTACTTCAATCCCCTTGTGGGAACAGGGTCTGCAAGAGCAGGTGTCCCAGGAGAGCGTCCTGTTGTGCTTTGAACGTCTCCAAGTATGGAGACTCCACTGTCTGGGCAACCCCTGTCACCCTCAGAGAAAAAAATGGGATTTCTCTTAGGTCCAGCTGAAACCTCCTATGTATCTGTTTGTGTTGTCCTGCCACTGGGCGCCTCTGAGGAGACTAATTCTATTTTCTTCACTTGTCCCTCACAGTTCAGCTTTCTCAGCCTCTCCTCATACTCAGAGATGCTCCAGTTCCTTAGTCATCCTCATGACTCTTTGTGCTTCAATACATGTGTCTCTCATACTGGGAAGTCCAGAACTGGGCACAGAGGTCCAGATATATCACTGATTGGAGAAGGGTTACCTCTGCCCATCTGCTGGCAACACCCTGCCAGCTATTGGCTTTCTTTGCTGCAAGGGCACATTGTGGGTTCATGGTCAACTTGGTGCTCACCAGGACTCCCTGGCCACTCTCTGCTGAGTTCCTTTCCAGCCAGACAATTCCCATCATGTATTAGTACCTGGGGTTATTGCCTTGGCTAAATAAAGGTGTGCAAAGCTGCCTCAGAAATGCCCTCTCTGAAGCTGTGAACAAAACCAATTAAAATTATTTTGAAACTGTGTTTTGGCAAATAACATTTAAATTTCCCCCTGCTGCTTTTAATTTGGGCCCCCTAACAAACAGTCCACTGCACTGTGCTGAGGGCTACATACAGCTCCCTACTCTGCACTGCCCAGTACACTCTCCAATGGAAAATTATAAAGAATAGTCAATCTTAAAATAAAAAAAACTTTATCTTAGGTGCTCTTCCTTAAAGCAACCTTGTTTTCCAAAAAGGGAAATCACTAACTTGAATAGTCTGTAATGAGAAGGGAGGGTAGACAACATTAAATTAAAGGTCACAAGTACTTTTTAGTAATTCTTTCCACATTTTGAACTTGTTTGCTGCACTTATTTGATTAAAATGCTATGATATACAAGGTAACTGTTGCAGATATTGTAATTACATGAAGTAATGTACATCTTGTTCTAAGCACAAGTGATCTAAAACTTTAACAAGTGAAAGATTTTACAGGTATGAATGTCGACATTAATCAAGTTATTTGCCAGCATTTGGACCTTCTCCAAAAAGAATTGGAAGCCAAAGGAATTCTGTTATTTTATTTAACAATTTTATACTGTGATCACGGTTCTCTGTTGTCCCCTGCCTTGCTTTCATATGAATGCAAAGTGAGCAAACTAATTACTGATAGATCATAGTAGTTCTACTTTATACCCACTGTATAATGGCACCAAGTTGCACCAGGGGAGATTTAGATGGGATATTAGGAAGAATTTCTTCACCAGAAGAGTGGTCAAGCATTGGAACAGGCTGAGGAAGCGGTGGAGTCACCATCCCTGGAAATGTTCAAAAGACATGCAGACCTGGTGCTTAGGGACATGGGTTAGTGGTGGACATGGCAGTGCTGGGTTAATGATCTTTTCCAACCTATGTGACTATGATTCTATTCTATGTACAAAACTCTGCTCAAGGCAATGAGCAGTGGAGAAATCCATGCATGAGAGACCAGCACAAAGCAACTGAAAATGTTATGAACACCTGTGCTTCTAGCTTAGAGTACCCTGAATATTTAACATCACTGTTTATCTACTCTCAGTCAAAAAACAGTCCAGAACAAGAATTGAGACAAACCTTACTGAAGTTATTTTAATGTTATTAAATACTATTCAGTATTTTAAAACATTCTTTTTAGGTGTTGGAGTGCAGGGAGTAGGGTGAGACAGCATCAAACTAGCATGAAAATAGAAAGTTAATTCCCAAATGTTTTCAGTTCTGTGCACCCCTACCATGAGAGCTGTGAAGCCTCTTTAGAGAGGTGTTAAGTTTTGATTACTGACTATCACAGAAATGCTAATGCATGCACCAGGATAATAACACTGAGGAATATCTGTTATCAGAAGAAAGGAGATGAAAAGGATGCCCAAGTAACATACCCCCAGTGGCTCTGCAAATAAAGCTCCTTACAAGTTCCAGTGAAGATACTGCTCTCAAGTAAACTGCACCACAGTAAACATCACCTTCAGCATTTGGTGCTGCAGTAGGTGACCTGAACAGTGACCAAAATTGCAAAGAAGATCTGTGCTACAGCTGGAAGAACAAAGTGGCTAATTGGGGTAATTAAAAAGTTTCTTGTGGGATTTGTTTACATAAAAGGAAACTCCTTCAAAGAAGTCTTTCACTTTGAGGAAAAAGCCATCATATGATCCTAATAAGGATTTGCAGAGATCCTGGCAGGGACTGCAAACAGTGCAGAGACCCTGTTTCCATGCTCCTGCCTGCCAAGGTGAACCAGCTGCACTGCAAACCCTGATTAATCTGTCCATCCTTGCTCCAGACTCAATGAACCCTTACCCAAACCAAGAGAAACACATTAGAGACTTGGCATGTTCGGAAAGGAGGCAGAAGTGAGGGGGAAAAAAAAGAAGAACTAAACACAACCAATGTATTTTTCTTCCTGTAAAAGGGGGGAAAATAAAAAAAAAGAGAAAAAAATAAATAAAAAGTTTTAAACTTTGTCAACTGACAAGAAAGTATGATCCTTGGAAGCTCAGTAAGCTGCAGTTTGTCTGGTTTCATACAGAACTGATACAAACATTCCTAAAATGATTCATTCTGACATTAGAAAATGGAGAGGAGTGATGACAAACACAGGCATGCTATATAAAGGTAGCCAAAAAATAGTAGCTAGACTTCAGTCTGACTCATAGGAGGTGAACTCTGTAACACTGGGCTATCCCTGTTTTAACTAAATAATCCCGTATGAAGCAAATATCAGAGGGAAAAAATGTTACTACATGGAGTTATTATTTTAAACACATTTCTGCCTGAAAGGCTTTGAGATTTTTTTAAAATGTCTCTATTTGTTTGTCCGTTTCATGTTATTTTACAGATTGGATTTTGGTTAGAAGCTTTTCCTGTTAGAGACTTGGCCTTAACAGCTATCCTAATTGAACTGGCAGACATCATAACATCTTGAATGTGGGGAAATCCTAACCATGGAGAATGATTAAAGTATCAGCGGTGCCAGGATCAAGACAAGACCACCATGCCTCAAATACTCATGGCTTCAGCCAGAGTCCTTCCATAGCAGAGCCAACTCCCAGCAATCAGCCCAGCAAGCAGCTGCAGTAACATATCCCAAACACTTTTCACTACCATTGCCATATACTCCTTGCTGTACAACCTCAGACACCTGCAGTCTAGTTAGTGGAAAAAACACCCCATAACACTGCAGGATGCATCACTGGGCAGCTGCACTTCCAAGAAGGATCATTCTGGTCATCTGGGGTCTAACTTCCTCTGTAAAACAAACCACAAACCCACACCCACTAACTCCCATGAGTCTGTAGTTCAGCATTTGCTAATTCTCTCCCTGCAATCTCAGTTGTTAAATTATTCTCAGTGTCAAAATTATCTTTGTTTTCTTTAGGTCTCAATCTATGAGATTCCTATCTATAAAATCTATTTGTTCCTTGATTTCACTCTCACACCAAAAGAAAATGCAAATTTTTAATGTAGTGTTGTCTTAGGATTGTCCATAGATCAATACTTGTAAAATACACACAATATGGCATAAAATAAATTGCTGAATATATAATATGAAATTTCTTCATTTGTTTTCTAGCAGGTCCATAACAGTCCAACTGCGACTCTATTGCTGCTATAGATGTGCTACAAAGGTACACTTTTACAGACTAATCAGAATTTCTCTTCTTCTGCAGCTCCACCAAAGCAAAAAAAACTTGCTGACTACCCTTACACCCCAGCAGGCATGCTACACATCATAGAGTCACACAATGCTCATGTTGGAAGTAATCTACAGGGATCATCAAGTCCAACCCTCTATAACAGAGAAAACAAAAATGTTTTAATACTTGCAATATTCAGCCCATATAATTTATGCATCTCAAACTGCTGGCTTGGGGAAAGAAAAACAAATCACATCATTTCAAGATGCTCAGGATGCAAGCCTTTGTCCCTGAAGGAATAAAAAGCAGAAGAACAATGCTTCTGCCCAAGGCTGCCTCTCCAAGTCCTCCAAGGGTACACGGACACATTGTCAAGCAATAATGCACGGAGCTAACAAACAGGACAAGGAAACTGAACAGCACAAAAAAGGTCCAATCATCCCCAAGCAAAACAATGGGCCACCTCCAGGCTCATGATAACTAGCTCTCACGGCTGTGAGACACTCATGGAAAGATCAAAGAATCAACAGGTTTTCCAACTCAGATCACCACCACCTTGAGGAAACACTGTGTCCCTCTGAACTCCCCTACCAGGACACTCTGTATTTTGCCAGGCTGAAGCAGAGAGCCCCACCAGCCAGATGGTCTTAATTTCAGGACAGCAAGTGCCAAGGCACTTAATTTCCTCTAATGTTTTGTCCCCATGTTAACAGTATTCATGCTCAAAGCTTGTGCTTAAGTTTTGCTTTTGTTGTTTGGTTGGGGGGGAGGTAGGGGGTGTCATTGATTTTTTTGTTTGTTTATTTTGATGTTTCCTGCAGTTCCTAGACCTTGTTCTAACCTGACTTAGCAGTAAAGGTGAAGCACAATCTCTGATGGGAGAAAACACATTTCTCTGCTTAAGTCAGTAGATGCTTATTATGTACTGTAAATTTACTTTCATCAAACCTAAAACCCCAAACCCTGCTTAGAGGGATCTGCCACCTTCTATTTAAAGAATCTGCTGGAGGAGAACACGGGATTTAGTGAATTTGAGTGTAACAATTTCCGCGTTCCCTTCTCACCAAAAGAGCCAGATTTGAAAGTTTAAATGAAAGTCAAGGTTTACGTAGGGTTTTTATACAGACCCCACAACTA
This sequence comes from Bombycilla garrulus, assembly GCA_013400315.1. Taxonomy (NCBI): domain Eukaryota; kingdom Metazoa; phylum Chordata; class Aves; order Passeriformes; family Bombycillidae; genus Bombycilla; species Bombycilla garrulus. The sequence goes on from VXBU01005397.1 coordinate 156,046, forward strand.
TTAATCCCCAAGCCAAACAAACAAGTCTAAGGAATTACTAAAGACATCTGCAATATTAATCTATTCTATTTTTGCTTTATTTAAATTCTTCATCAAACAGCTGCTAGACTTTCTACTTCTGTGAAGAGCAGACAAGCTCTAGGGATTTCTTTAGTTTGCCAGCAAGATACTTCACAATTTCCCTAAACACTCTGCAAATCATCTCATAAAGACAAGTTTCACAACTATTTGCACAGGATATTTAACAAATCTTATTAGAATGTCATCATGCTAGATTTTGTTTTTATTGTATTTATCTGACAGTATGAACTTAGCTCTTGATGTCCTTACGTCCTTTTTACTCAGGCAACCTTCCAACAATTTTTCCATTTTTTTATGAAGTATTTCAGAATTTGGCCCCTAGGCTTTTCCTGTTGTTGATAGTTTATTTCTTAAGTTTACAGTGCAGGGCACATGTTTCTCCATCATCTCCTTACGCAGTACAAATCTTCTGGATTAAAGAAGCTTAGAGCTAAAACTTCACTGCTAGACTGTTAAAATATTCACCAATTTTAAATGAACGCTGGATTATCTAGGGATAAAGTCAGCTCTGGGTCTACAAAACACTGGTCTTCTTTTACAAAAGAAAATGTGCTACTTCTGATGTTGTTTATGCTGAGTACAAAACTTGCTGAGACTTTTCTGACAAGAAATCAGGCCCAAAAACATAAAATGTAGAGATCAGGGCCACCACCTTGTAATCCCATCATGTGTAAATCCAGATACCAAACAGACTTTAACAGAGATGTGGAGGTAACGAGGGAAACTCAATCTACAAAAAAAATATGAAAAAAAATCAAACCTAAACAAAACCCTTAAAGGTAAAAAAATCTATGATTAAGCAATAGCTCTGAAACTTTCAGGTACAGTATATAACTTGTCATGTACATTCAGAAACCTCTCAGGTAATTCTTCTATCTACCCTGAGATGGTTAACGGATTTAAGAGTTTCTCAGCCTGGAATTCAATATGATTTTACTAATTTGGATACTAATCAAGTGAGTATTCTTTAATAATATATATATTTGGATTTGAGTGGATCTGAATATCTGCATATGCAAACTTATTCTTCACTAAAACTCAGTTTCAACCTGTTAAAAAATGCACACATACAGTCCTCCCTCTGGAGTTTTCTTACTCATACAGAACTACATGTGGAAGGAAAGGAAGGAAGATGTTGCACTACAAATCCTCCTGATGTGATCTGCTTCAAATAAACCATCTGCTCAAAAATATGGAGAACCAGGAAGAGGGCAGAACTTCTCAGAGCTTTTTATTACCTTATTTTTCCAATTTCTACTTCAGTGGCATTTAAAAGCAGATTAAATGCAGCACTGAAGTAGGAGAGGTCAGAGCGCACTGTGACACAGGACCAAATTTCTAGTTTCAAAGAATGTTTCAAATATCTTGCTGCCAGTAGTTGATCACTGCTTAGCTGTTAACAGAACTGGGATCTAGACATTGAATGAAGAGCTGAAACTCTTTGTAAAGTGTGAAGAAGCAGTCCCCCACGTTATTAATAAAGCACATATTTCATAAAGCCCTGGAATCTCATGGCTGGGATGTTTGGTTTGCCTTGTTTCAATTTTTTTGCTTTTTATGTAGCACTTCCGAACCACCAGTCTATCTCATGAAGCTACTAATCAGTGGATATGCAGAGAACATCTTATATAGATACAGGAAAAGCTCAGTAAGTGTTTATGCAAGCTACCTGTGTTTAAATATCAACAGGATGTTGATACACATATCATCACATGATGACATACATATATGTGTCAACTGAAGAAAAAGAAAAAAGGCAACAGAGGAAACTTCAGGATATTCAGACTTTAGCTCCCAGGAGGAAACAGGGGCATGACACCAGCCATGGACAGCCAAAACTGTCAAAACAGATTTTTTGATGCTGCAATTGCAGATGTTTGTTGCAAAACAGAATTTTCCCAAACCAAACCTCCAATCTGAGCCATCTCCAAATTCAGAAGGATTCACCCCTTACTCTTGTCCTTATTTCAAGGTCTTTTAAAGACCAAATTCTAAATGAAGTGATGTAATTGTTTCCTACCTTCCTTTGCCACAAGAAAATCAACACTACTTTAATAACAAGGTTACTGAGCTTTATGAGCTGCTGGGAGTAGACACCAGTCTTTTGATAGCCAAGTGGCCTAAACTGGAGCTTTTGAGAGTTTGTGCTTTGATTCTGTAGTGGATTCAGCAGAGACCTCATGGGAGAATCCATGACATCTTCTGAAGCACTTAAAATCTGCAAAACACAAGGCTATTTTCACGAGGCTTACTACTAATCACTGCTTGCTAATGCAAGAAATTCCAGAAACACAGTAGAAAAAGTGACTGAAGACACCAACTTATATCCTAAATAGGACTCTGCTTCCAATGCCATTCATTAGCAAAAAAAGGAAGCACACAGTCATGGATTCATGCTGCTACAAACCATCAGTAACATTATTAAGTGTCTGGAAAAAGAGGGAAATCAACACCAAGGGGAGAATGTATGATGGAGGCGGGAAAAAAAACCAATGCCACCGTAAACTGCAAGCCTTAGTCTGTTCTTGTTCCTACAAGTTAAAACAAAGAGCAACCAGAATGATGCTGAAGGAAATGAACACTCTCCAAAACTTAAAAAAAAAACAAACCCAGAAAAACTTCAAGGTCTCTAAAGACTGATTGAGATAATTACATTTAAATTGCATTCCCCATCAGATGAGTTCCGCACTTTCCTCCAAAAAGTGTAAAGAAATGTCAGTCTCAGGAAGCAGAACATGTTTCTTTGGATGGTCTGATCTCCAGACCATATCTTGCAATTGATCTGCAAGACAAATCTCTTTAAAAGAGTTCATCAAGGGGAAAACAAACAAAAATAATTTGTCTTTTTACAAACACTCAACTAATGTATTTATACACAGAACGTAATTCTCCTCACTACAGATGAAAATATCTTGGAACTGACTGTGTTCTGCTCAAAATAAATTCTAAGATGCAATAATGCCCTACCTAAAATAAGTAAATTTGACATGAGGACATACAGGACTGAAAATGCGACTCACACTGTCTTAAACAGCATAGTAACAGATATGCACAATTGTATAAAAAGTCACTGAAAAAAACATCATAAAACATGCTAAAAAGAAAACTTTTTGTGGAAATGAAATCAAAACAAAGGAACTATGAAGACACTATGAAGCGATGGCCCACTATGTACTACCTAGAACTGTCCAGCAGGTCACTTGCAGGAATCTCAATGTTGGGCCATCTCTTCATTACCTCTCCCAGACTTCCCCAAGACAAGAAGTCACACTAGTGAGTAAAAAGTCACTAGTGAACAAAAAAAACAGTAGAAACACACTCCAGAAATGGAAATCATACTGTTTATGAGTGAAAACTGGTATTTCCAAGTGTCTGAATTTCAGAATGTACAAGTGACACTACCAGAGGGTTGAGACAGGTTATTCTCCTTTCTTCAGCACTGGTGAAGCCACACTTCAAGACCTTGGGTTCTTCACTACAAGAGAGACATGAATATAGTGCAGAGTCCTGACAAAGGCCATGAAGATAACAATGGGACTACAACACCTCGGCCACAAAGAAAGTTTGAGAGAGCTGTGATTGTTCAGCTCTCACTTCTGGAGAAGAGAAGGTTCAAGGGGACATTATCAATGTACAGCACTCAAAGGCAGGGTGCAAAAAGATTAAAGCCTCCTTATGCTCACTGGTTCTGAGCGAAACACATGGGAGCTTTGCCAGAGTGGAATGGAAGTGGGTTCAGGGCCTTGACAGCCTCGCTGTATGTTCCTCCACCCTGGTGTTATGTAAGAAACTGAGATAACTGTAAATATTACACAATCTCAAAGAGGGAAGGGACTAGTAAAATATCTCCATGACTCCTTCATGCTGAATCAACCCTTCCTTTCCACTTAAGATTATTACCCACACTTAGGAGTATAAAGATATGCCTGAAATGGTCGTTCCTTGTCTCTTAAGCATGCTCTAGGCACAGTGAGATACTTCACCAGTGTGAACAGAACATCACATAGAGCCTGGAGACAGAATTTTTAGCATGGCCTGTTGCAATAGGACACAGGGTAATGGTTTTAAAGTGAAAGAGGGTAGATTTAGACTGGAGATAAGGAGGAAATGTTGTACACTGGAACAGGTTACCCAGAGGGCTGGCAGATGCCCTACTCCTGGAAACATTCAACATTCCTGAGTTGGATGGGGCTCTGAGCAACCTCATCTAGTTGAAGGTGTCCCAGCTTATTGCAGTGGGGGTTGTAGTAGGTGGCTTTAAAGGTCCCTTCCAACCAAAATATTCTCTAATCTAACCAAAGATTCTAAGCAGAACAACAGTGCCAGGAAGAAGACTGCAGTCTTTACCCCCAGCTTTGCTGCAATCCTTACTGAAGCCATTGCTGCAGTGCACTTCCAGTACCTGAAGCCACATGCACCTTTCATTAATTTCTTGCTGTGGATCTAAGCCTCCCACCCCATCACCAACCTAAGAAAATAAGCCAGGGAGGATTATGATCATTTGACAAAAGCAGCAGCAGCATTCCAGTTTTCTTGGTGACTACAGGTAGGTCAGACAGGAGCAGAAAAAAGACTGAGTTAAGCTTTTGCCTAAACATTGTACAAGCATTGTCCCATGGCTGGCATTGCATTAAACAAAAAAGCCTTCTTAGGAGGACATCAGCCCACAGTATATTCTCTGACCTAGAAGGACACGGGGAAATATGTCCCCTGCTTAGGCTGGGTAAAAAGATTGTCATAGATCTAGACAGTTAGAATCCTCATTATGCTGTAAAAGTCATTTATCCAATGACAGCCTTTCTCCAGTAGAGTTAATGTTGTAGCAAAATATGCTACAATGTTGTGGCAACTCAGTGATAACTTTATATCTTGTAATAGTTATAATATAGATGTGATCTTGAAGGATATGCTGTTATGCTGAAGGATATCACTGCACTTGAAAGCATAAAACACTGAGCATGAACAGAATTGCCTGGTCTAGTATTACTTACCTAAAGTACAATGCATTGTGCATGACTCAAAATTGCTAATTTTAATGTTAGGTATTTAATACATGGCTGTAAAACTTATACACACGGTAATTTATCAACTACAATTACATATTAAAAATACACTGCATATTATCTGTATATAAATGAATTATTTATGGTCACTAAGAAAACTCAAATTCACAACAAGAGATCTATTTTCCATAGTTCCTAGCTCTAGAAGCTCATGTGCAAAAATAATTTTTCATAACATGCATAATGGCATACTATGCCATTATAAATACTGGATGAAATTCTCAATTCATGCAAAGAATCTGACATCTAATTCAGCTTCATCTTATGACCTCACCCAGTTGGTCTGTGTCAGCAATCTCTTCTCTGACAAAAACTCCCATCTGAACCAAGCCAAATATTTTTGATGACATTATTTCTAATAATTAAAACCAGAAAATACATTCTTTTAGCAGTGTCTTAATAGAAGACTGAATCTTTCCAAAAAGAGTTCAAATTTCCAAACTGTGCATTTACTAATAATGATAAAATGATTACCATCATGTTAATTTCAACTGAGATGGACAATGAGCAATTAAGAATTTTTTTAAGATTAATGGTTGACTAAGATGCGACCACTGGTACAGATCATCTCTAGAGTTATACTAGGGTAAAATGAATGGAAAGCGCTACCTGAGACTTAAACTACTAAGTTCTTGAAATTTATGTTCTGATCATTAATGTAATAAAAAAATGTAAATAAATACTGACTAAACCATTCTGGATAAATTCATACATGCATGTAACTTTTCAGCATTCCATATCAAGCTATCTTTGTGCATTGTACAGGGGACACCCAGTGACTACTTCCATTAGCAACCGATAAATAACCCATTTTTCTGGTTTGTACTGGTAAAGTGAATAGCCATGAAAACTTTGCAAAAGTGTCATTAATGCTTCACCAAGATATACAGAGGGAGCTTTCCTTCAGTGAGATTTAATCCTAGATTTACAGCACAAAATTGATTTTGGGTGGAATTTAGTGTGGGTTCCCCTGTAACTCCTAGCTCAGTATACAGATAAGTAAATTAACAAACCAAAATAAAACATCCCACAAATCCGAGGAACTGGACCTGGTTGTGCCCTCTGAATATCAAGTAGCATAAAAGCATCTCAGTTGCTCCACAGCACTAGCTATAACTCAGCAGGAATAAAGTATCAGTTATCAGTCCAAATAAAGCAATCAAACATGAACATTTATCTCCACAGTCATCTTAAAGAAGAATGTCCAGTTCAGGCAATCCAAAGCATTTACTCCCATTGGGAGGAAAAAAATGCCACTAATATTCAACCTCAGACTCTCCTTTTGTAACAATACAGCCAGTCACTACACTGATCTACAGTAATTTCTTTTTAGCAGAATTTAACAGGTCTCTGCACTATGTACTCCCAAAGAACTTCAGCTCTGTACACAATTGCGTATTCCAGTCTGTCTCTACAGGTTTCAGTCCCGATTCCAGACCAACTGAGTAAGTAGTAATCCTAACACTGTATGACCTCACTGAAATATTACCTTAAGTCATTGATGCATCTCTTAATAGAAAAATAAAGCAGAAGATGATTTTAGAAACTTTTTTTTTTAACTTGGTGTTTTTCTGACTTTGATAAAAGCAGTCACAGAAATGCATTCTCATTTAAAAAGAAAGGTGGGAAAAGTACATTACAATTTGTGCCTCTTCTGTATTAAGGTCTAGAAATATGGCTGAAACTTATTTTATAAAATAATTTTTAAAAATCACATGGACTTCATTGATTTACTTATTGTTGGTTTTCACTTATGGAAGACTTTGAAAAAAGTTCCCATTATCTTCTTCTCAACAGTGGAGAAAATTTAATATGTATTGAGTATTGTCACACATAATAATCATGCAATTTCATATTCATTGGTACCCTCATAAATGAAACATGAGCTCTGCTGGAGAGAATTATCACCTTGAGAGAAACAAAGGCCATTTTCTTACCAAATATAAATAAAAGAGAAAGTACAGAAAAGAACACTATTTCTTACCATTGTAAGAGTGAATGGATGGCTTTCCAGGGCAGACACTCTGGGACAGTGGAGAATAACATACTGAAATGAAATGGCAGAAAGGGTACATTCAAAACATTCAGTGATGGGCTTGTACTTATAAAGTGATAGTCATCCCTATAGATAGAGTTACATGAAAGTAAAGTGATTTTTTAGGGGCACATTAACTCACCTGACCAGGCCTTGCTTCAAAGTCATCTTTCACCATCCTGACTTCAAGGACATTGGAGGGGTGGCTGATAACTGAGGTTATAGTGACCGGTTTATTGCTGCGGATGTAGCGGTACAGCCGCTCCACGCAGTACAGGCACAGAGGTCCGGAAATCCAGAACCAGGTCTGAGGGAGAACAAAAACATGTTACCTCAAATTTCTGTACGAGTGCTTTCAGGATCTCACTTCACATCTAACATTCACGCCTCTCTCTACATGCAGAAACCCACGAGTTCTCTGAAGCCTTAATCAGTCTAATCAGCAGCATCACCCACAAGCGCAAGCAATTTCAATCATAAAACTAATCAGGAGAAAAATGCTAATGACCTCATTTGCTACCATGTTATCCTGGTTTTATGTAGTTAGATTGCAGCTGGTTTCAGCAATGAAAGAAACAGTACCTACACAGACCAGAGTACTATGTAATTGGTTAATACTTATGGAAAAATGCTGTCTGACTTGCACTATTATTTAACTATTACCTTCTCATAGTTGTTTCAGGTTCAAGTAAAAACCTGAGAAAGCTGCATTCTTGTGCGATAGAAATTACATTGACATTAAATTAGTGCAAAATCAAAGACAGAGAGAAATGGGTACTTCTGAATCACAGTCCATTTCCTCCCATGGAAGATTGTATGCTAGACAGAAAATGCCCTGGAAATACCCATTTCTCTGCACTGATTATATGGGGAGTCCTGGGTGACTGCTCCAGATGGAGACATTTGCAGCTGCTCAGCTAAACCCCATCCTAAGAGTCAATTACCAATAGCTTATGGCAGACTTAGCTACTAATTCCACATCTGCTCAGTCATTCAAACTGTGGCACTGAAGTGCCCCCAACCCTCATCTATCTTCCCTCCCTTCCCAATTTCTGACATTACCCATCAACATCTCCTGCAACTAGCAAACCGTTTACGTTCAACAAAAAAAAAGCCTTACACGTTTCAGTAGCTCACAGCTTTTTTTTTTTTTAATTTGGTATCACAATATTTCTAAATCCAAAAAAGTCCTAAATAGTGTTCCAAATCTGTCAGGAGAAGACTGCATGGCCATTTCTTTCCTTGACTACTTTCCCATAAATGGCTCTAAAGCAGGCATCTTAAGCCCCTGAGAAGACTCCTTGCTGTCCTGTGGGTCATATGGAACCAGATATACACTGATGCTTACAATTCAGGAGTATTACCACAAGAAAATACCAATCCAAAGAGCCTTGTTTGAGGAATTCAGTGTGGAATTAACTGTTTTTCATTAGGATTATATGCTCCATAGAAAAATGGGTTCCCAGTACAGCTAAAAAAGGGGACACATGTTTGACAGAAAACAACTCTGACAATAAAGAGAAACTCCTGTGGGGTCTGTTATGGGACCATCTTGCATGTTGGGCCTTGGACTCATGAACTCCATATTTGCAAGCTTCCTCAGGCTACTTGCCAATACAGCCCAGCTCATCTTTTCTCAAAAGAAAAGAGAAAATTTTGGATGAAGAAAAAGCTGCTGCTGCAAAACATAAAGAAACAAAAGGAAAATGGAAAACAGAAAAAGAAAAGGCTTTTCTGTCCCCACTGTCATCATACTCATTTACCCATGCCACATATAAAACAAGCCTGTCTGCAAACAACAGACTACAAAAGCCAAACCACAACCAACTGCAACCCAGAAATTAGTATTAGGACTTGCATCCGCATGGTAAAAAAGAGAACAAATGGAGCTTGATTATTTCAATTAACTACTGCCACACAATGCTTACAAAAGGACCTTACGAAATGTTATATAAATGTTTGCTCTGAAATGCCATGCTGTAAAATCACATTTTTAGCAGGATCAATACATCTCTTGTGGTGTTGTTCAAAAAAGAACATTACAGCCAATCTCTTGACATTTTTTCCACCCTCCCTGTTCTGTGCACCACATTGTAATGCACTTCAGGGTTAAATACAGATTGTTTTTTTCCCACCAAATCTCTGAATGCCTCAAAAGGTTTTAATAATATTTTCCATTATTAAAACATCTGGTCTGGAAAAGCAATAATTAGTGGTTATGGCTGACTAAAAGGCTTGGCATGGCTTTTAATACCTGAAATGTCGGATCATACAGACCTCTGGGAAGTGCGACTGGAACTTGGGTTCCTCGGAACAAACTCTCACAAAGCTATTTTGTACAAAGGGTTCTGGTACTGGTAGGTCCTCTGCAAAAGGCTTAGCAGTATAGTCAGGAAACAGCTCTTCAAAAGCCTTTGGCATAGTCAGATTCTGTCGGAGCATTTTGTTAGGATTAAAGCAACCAGGAGGGTGTTCCTCTAGGTTGGTCTGGTACTTGAGCACTCCCCTACAGGAAAATAAAAATAGTAAAGACACTGAAGTAACAGTAAATAACAAACAAGTTATCTTCCTTCAGAGAGGACTTCAGAAAGCAGTCACAAGCCTCATCTTCTGTTAGAAATTTTATTCCGTTTGCCTTCAGGACTTTCAATGAGATTGAAACTTTGCAACAATAGAGCCTTCTGTCACTAGAGGCAAAGTTTAACTTTTGCAGCTCACTTGGCACTCCCCCACTGAACAGCCTCAAGCTTAATACTGCTTGAAAGGTAGAAAATATTGTGGGGGCCTTGAAAAAAAATTTAAATAATCACATTTCCAATTCAATCACACACAGTGTGTTTTCACTCATCCTCCCTACAGTCAAGCAAGCCCTGTTTTTAAGGCAGTCTTATAGCAGAAGTGGCCTAAGTTGCCAAATCATAAACTGCAAGAATGTTCCCACTACTTTGTGTTTATCAGGTTTGCACACAAATAGAAGGAAAAAAGAAAGTCCTGCATGGTAGCCAAGAAACCTTCCTTGCAAATTATTTTATGAGGTCCATCCTTATTTTATTCTTCCTCAAGCTAAATTAAATTTACAGTAAGATGAATTGAGAACTTTGATGCTGCAGTTAGAAACTCTGAAGAAAGAATTGGAAACCTAAGAAGACACTCTGGGATATTTCAGCACATGAATGAATCACTGAGAACAGGGAAGAACAGATAATAGTAGTAATAAAATTCCTAAGAAGAACTACTTATTTCCAAATCTAGATTTGATGACAGTAAAACACAAGGAAGAACAAAAAAAAAAAAAAAAACAGAAAACAAAAAAACCAGCTGAATGACACCTGAAGAAGATGGTGCTGGGTGGGAAATGAGGCATACTGAGACAATGTCCTGAGTGCTATGCCTTGTTATGAAGACTCAGCTGAAGCATGCAATCAAACACAAGGACAGGTGCTCCCCCCTCCTATCCTCAACATACACACAGCAGCAGCAGCAACAGAGTTTAACTCAGAAGAAAGAGAACTAGGACATCTGCAATATTCCCAACCTAAATGGGCTCTGACAGGCTACTGGCAATCATCTCTACCAAAATGCACTCCTGACAGCTAGTAACAAGCTTCCTACATGGTCCAGTGAATCATGTCAGCTTGGAAGTTAAGCCTGCTCACTCTTAAATTCCACATCTAACGATGGGAGAATCATCTGGGAAGTGTCCTTGCACCTACACCCATGCTTCTGCCTGCATTTATTGCTCAATCATGCCTATCACTTGCATCTGGTATCACTGCTGGTCACTATATATTGGTGAAGTGACAGATACCCCTAGCATTATGCTAGTTCCCTGCTACATAAATATTATGGTGCCTCGTGGATTTAGCTGGAAGTCAAAGCCCATGCAATATTTTTCCAGTGAGCCTTGCGTGCATGCCTGCCAGCAACTCCCACAGATTCTCTCTTCTCAGCACATCCTGAAAGAGGGTTGCCTTGAGAGCAGCTGCAAACATGAGCATCCCCTCCAGTGACCTCTAGTTTATTTAGCCTATTACAAACATGCTAACTGAGAGGCAAACAGGGATCACAAAGCTGCCTGTTAACAGCAGTTCAATAACTCCCATTTCTGAAGCTGTCAAGGAAAAGCAAGTATTACACACCCAACATCAGTGCCCAGAAACATTGAATTATGCGCTGAACAAACAAACCACTAACATAGGACAGATGAATCACATCACTTTATATATTGCTGAGAAGTGGTTGGCTGCCTGAAGGATACTGTAAGAACATACCTACAACAGTTTAAAACAAAACAAGAATCCAGCCATACTGTGGAAATACTTTACTCTTAATACAGATAAAACCTCAGTCAACCTGCCTGCACAGTTCAGCCACAGGAGATGCCGTGCCCTGTACAGTAACTGGCTATATGTCTGCCAATCTTTAAGACATCCCCCACAGGACTAATTTGGGCACCTAATCATGGATATCTAAGCTTCCTTTATTCTCAAAAAAGATCACAGTATTGTTTAGGTTGGAAGAGACCTCTAAGATGGTAAAGTCCAACCATTAACCAAGCACTATCATGTTCACTAAACCATATCCTGAGCACCACATCTACACATCTCTTAAATACGCCCAGGAATTGTGACTTTGTGCTTCTCTGGGCAGCCTGTTCCAGTGCCTGACAACCCTTCTGGTAAAGAAAATTTTCCTAATGTCAAATCTAAATCACCCCTCATGCAATTTGTGGCCATGTCCTATTGATCTTATCAATATCACCAATGGAGCCAGGAATCAGTCCAGCTCACCTGAATGTAGATCTCCCGAAACAGCAAATTATGTGAAGCATCCTTCAGGCTCCACTGGCTGTTATTTATCAGAACTCATTAGACCATAATGGGAAAGACACTGAGAAAACATGTAGAGACCTACATTTAGGCATCTTAATGTTGAACTGACTCCCACTCTTCATGACTCATTCCTCTCCCACTTCTGACACTCAGTTCTTTCAGATTTGCACTGAATACCTTTGTAATTCAATACTAAGGAGGCTGTGTACCAGAATATTCCTGTTCTATGCTTGGTGTATTACCACAGACTTGGTTTGCAAACTTGGTAAATGGTTAGGAAAACAATGGGCAAAGGATAATATAGTGAAGGAGATTAATTAAACTCGACATGAAAAATACCCCTAAGGCAATCACTGGAACAGACTGCCTAGGGAGGTTAGAAGATCTCAGTCACCAGCTGTTTTAAAGAATTTGACAAACACCTGTCAAGAATAATTTAGAAAAAGTTCATCCTGGCCTAGGATGGGGAGAACAGGTTAGATTCATCTTCCAGAGCTATAAACAATGCTATACCATTGAAAAAAAAAAACTAAACAAAAACAAGGAGGAAAAAAAAAACCAAAAACAAGGAGAAAAAAAAATCAAAGAAACCCCTAAAACCAAACAATAATCCCCCCCCAAAAAACCAACAAAAACCATCCCAACAAACTCACTGAGAACTGGAATTGTGTCCAGAAATTTCAATTGTTTTGAATGCCTTATTTCTCAAGCAGCATATTATATTCAACAATGTATTCTTACCACAGTTTCACTAAGCCTATTTCCCCTTCCATGTTCACTTTAAGCAGCAGGGCTCAGTGTCATACATTCAAGCACCCTGTGTTTCAGTAGATATTTGATGACATGGAGAAATAAACCTCATTCAAATCCACCTTCCCTTCTCTACACTCTGCATCTACATACACACAGGAAACTTCAGAGATGTTCATGGAACAGATTTTCAGAGAATCATAGAATAGTTTTGGTTGGAAGGAACCTTTAAAGGTCATCTAGTCCAACCTCCAACCCACACAGATATAAGTCATAACTTCTGGAAGATGCTTTACCTTGCAACAATGCTCATTTTGTTTGGGCCTGATACAGATCTGACCATCAGCTTCATGGCACATAAATACTGATCTGATGTTTGTGAAAAGAAGAAAAACAAGCAAATTTTGTAAGCAAAGAGGAAGAGGTTATTAGGGAGATGCCATTCTCTCCCTCTCCTTTGCAGTCAAAAAGGAAGACAGAAAGGAAAATGCAAGGGATGAGCAACTTTGCTTCATATTCTTGTCTCAGCAAACAGGTAAGAGGGGGCAGAAAAAGAAACTGTTTTCTTGATTTCTCACTAGACACACAATGGAAATGGAAAAGAAATAATCTTGAACAGAAAGAACTTTGTGCTAGTTTGCTATAGCACACAATCTCTAAGGTACAACCTGATCTTTATTTAAGCCTACACCAGAGGACAAGATCTTGTCCCCAAGTTGGCCAACTATGCTCAAGCAAGCTCGGGAAAGGGAACAATGAAGGAAACTGCTCTTTCTAGCTGTGCTTCAGGAAAAGGAAAAGTATTTTCCATTTACTTACCCAGAAATATGCAGCATCAGCAGCATATAGAAGACAAAGAAAAGATTGTGTGTATACCAGAAGATGTCATAGTTTGAAACCCTGGAAAGAAAAAACACGGTTCAATGCCATTTCAACTCAGATGGAATCACTACTAATTAAAAGCAGACCTGTGCACACAGGACATTATTATACACTGCACAGTCATGCAAAACAGTCAAAGTCCGGAATGTTTTCCCACAGGCACACTGTACTTGCACATAGTGACTGGCACAAAAGTAAGAAGCTGAGAAGGAGAGGTAAGGGTCTAGAAGTACAGAGCCATGTGGAGAACTCTTCCAAAACTGGGAGACCTGATTGCTTTCACAGGTCCTAGTTAGTCTCCACAAGATCCTTATAGCTGGAATAGTTCTTACACCTCCAGTCTCAAAACTCAATCTCCTTACAGTGAGTGTCACCTTGCATTCTGCCTGCCCCAATATAGTTTAATGTGTCTCTAAGGCTGCAGCACACAAACTGGTAGCATGGACAGCAGAAGGGCCAGTGGGAAGGGTAAAAAACTTGTGAGGGTATGGAGTAGAAGCAGATACAGGAAGAACAGGACCTAGAGCAAGGAGATAACAGAGCATGGGTGAGAGAATTTTCAGGGCAGGAAGCCACACACGTTACTGCTCCAGGACTGACAGGAGATCAGGAGAGGTGAAGGGAAAAGAGCACTTCCTTTTATTACTAATTTGTTAGACAATATTAAATAAAAAAATAAATGCAGACCAAAGAAAATACCCATCTGGAACTGTTTTCTGTTAAGCTTGTTAGGGGGTTTTTCTGAGTAAAATAGTTACCAGCAAACAACCAAATGGCTAAGAAAATACAGTACTTCACAGCACACAAACACACCTCTCTCACTAACACAGCATGGTAGGAGAGTCCCATCTAAAATCAAAAAACCTACCCCCATTCATAAACCAAAACAATTATTAAATAAAAATTATCTTTAGCTCTGAGAACATGGTTTAAGGAGCTATTCCTCAGATACAGCTAACTTCCTTTTCTTCCAGAAGTTCTTCCCTACCATTGTCTTCTACACAACCAGCTAACTGCTCTTCCTTCAATACAACTGAAACACACTGCATTTGTTTCTGTCAATAGAGGACTTATTTTTTCTTTCTCAAGAGAGGAAAAATAGCTTTGATAATCCAAGGGCTACCAAAATAAAATCCAAGCCAGCAAAGTAACAAGGAAGGAAGCAAAGGAGGAAAAAAAGAAGCAAGGGAAAAAAAGAAGCAACAGCAAAGGGCTCTGAAATACCCCCTTCACCCTGCCATTCTTCTCCCAGTCAGCACTATGTTAACACTTTTTCCTCCCTGAGGCTGCTCAAACCTTTTCTAACACCCCGTACCCCGGGAGGCATTTCCATGAAGTCATTCACCAGCATCTATGAGGAGCTGTGGGAGTAATGATCAGTAAGAGGAAAATAAGAACAATTGTATGCAGAGTGGAAGCAAAATTGGAAGGCACAAAAAGTTAGCCTCTGTCTCAAAACTGGTCATAAAATCCTAGAATGGGACCTTAAAGATGGTCTAGGTTAAACCCCCATGCCATGAGAAGGGACAAGGCCAGGCCTTGGAGCTCCAGTTTAATTTGGTTTTGTGCTATAATACCAAAAGTTGCACACTGAATGCTTTATTGGCTGTTAAACACTTTTTTCAGAATGCACCAATTTTTCAAAAAATTTCAGTGATGAAAAGTCTGTCCTTGGACTGCTTCTGACATGTTGCTTTCAACAGCTAATTATTGCTACTGATTAAAATTACTGTACACTTCTTTTCTGAATACATCTAAATGTCACCTTCCAGCTCGTTGAGCATTTTATTCTTCTTTCAGCACTCCTACAGATACCTCCGCTATAAAATCCTGGTTCCTCACATCTATTAAGTTGCAGGCCCTCTGAACTTCATCTCCTTAAACTATACAGGTATCTAAATCCTTGAACTTCTTACCATGAAGCATATTTTCCAAGACTGTAGTAATTATGTATTTCTTACTTGTATCCCTAAACCATGTATCTGCAGATACATACAGTACTCTAATATAGTCAATAATCTTCCTATTGATACACATGAATTTTTATAGCTCTTCAGAACATTTACTTTTTTTACCCTCTTAGGGCTTAAAATAGACACTATTCACAGAATGGATGCATTTCTTAGGAATGCAAAGTTCTGAAAACTTGAAGTAAGTTGAATATTTAATTTTGGTTAATCTACTTTAGAATTTTGCAGATGAAGACCTGCAAGAGTTAATTTACTGAGAAATTTAAGGGGAATTTATCATGCTTTAAAGGGACACACTAAGCAGCACAGTTCTAGAAAAATATTAATCCTGTTACAGACAGTTTTGAAAAGGAAAATATATGTGGTAGTTTAGAAGATGAAATTGAAAACTAGAATATTTGGTTACAAAAACAGATGGCACTGCAGCACCTTATTTTTAATACTCTTTTAAATACATGACTCCCAAATATTAAACATCGTCAGTTATAAAGTTGGCAGAAATGTCAACATTTATTGACAGGATTTATTGCGGGTTTTGATAACTTCAAAACCCTACTGAAAACAACTACTGAACAAATAATATTGGTCTAATTCTCAGGTATGACATGGCAAAAATTCAGAAAATTTTACAACTAATAATCACTTACCCCTTTTAAAACATCAGCAGCTAATTCAGTCCTTCTAATACTTATTTGCACAGTTAACTAAAAAGGCAGGAAAACAGAGGCATAGTCATGCATAGCACAATTTCAGGAAGAACATACAAAGGAAGAAATCACTAAGCAGGTCAGTGTGCAAGAGCAGATTAGGGCTGAAATCCAAGACTATAACAGGTTCTGAAATACTTTTTAAAAAGCTTGGTTTCTGACAGACGGTGAACACATACAGTACAGTTTTAGCAAAGTTAATTGTAAGCTCAGCCATCATAGGGCACATGAGAATCCACAGGGAAAGAGATTGAAAAAGGACAGAGGGATGCATGCAGCAACTTGTTTCCTTAGGAGAAAACACTATAATAAAGACAAGCTTGAGCTTTATGCCTGAGGGAGAAGCCAAGATAAAATTTCCAAGTAAGAATTATTGCTAGGGTAACAGGCGATGCAGATTATCTCTTTTGGGGCTTTGATTCTGCTGCATAGATGGCAGAAAGCTGGGAAAGTATTTGTACTTACAGTAACCATGGAAGGAACTAAAAAGCATATAACTTCAAAAGATGTTGCATGAACCCCAAAATTATTTCCAAGAATGTTTACATTCTAAATTCCCCATGCACTAATACACAATGTTTTTCTAATGTAATTTGGCCTTGAAGAAGGCAGGAGTTTGTTCTAGCTCAATGCCACAGAGCAATAGTTTTATTTTTCCATCTTCCCAAAACTGTCCTTCTTTTGCAATTAGAGACATCTGTGTGAACCATGTAATGTGCAGCAATGTTATATCTGACACAGCAGCCTAATCCTGCACTTCTGTAGCCTGCAGCTCCTCACAGAAGTCTCAGCCCTGGAAGAAGCCTTGTCTACTGAAAATGAACAAGTATTTGCTGAACTTCTTTCTGAAATCATAGCATAACATTGCCAGGTAACACAGCTATTCAGGAAAGACAGATCAGTTTGACAAGGTTCATAACCATGTATCTAACTCACACCAGTGGAGCACCATTAATGTTTGAAGATACATAATTAATATATCCTTCCATGTTTGCTGAATTGAGGTGATGCACTTACACAGACACGCTGTGAAGTCAACCTCTGTAAAAATGAAGGTGTTATTTTCACATGTTCAATTGCAGAATCCAAGCCTTAGAAAGACTACCACATGGGGCTAGATCCCCCACGGTACCAGTCACCCACAGATACTATCATATGCGTTCATTAACGTTGGTACAGAATGTCAACCCACCAGAGGACCAAACCTCTAGAAATCCCAGCAGCTGCTCTGAGCCAATACTGCATTGGTGTTTGGTATATTATAATTCACATTAAAAGGAATGGATCTGACAACCAGAAGCAGGGGTTTTAAAAACAACATTCTACTTCAGTATCATAATTTTGTGTCAGTTTGTTTCATTGCTGATAGTCCGGGGTTTTTGGGGCTTTTTTTTTGGCTTGATTTGGGTTTTTTTGTTACAATTTATTGGTGAAAACAGTTAAGATAACAATAACATCTTATTTTTCTTCCACTGGACTTATACACAGAACAGAACTTCCTGTATGCCGAGTTCACTGCCTCCCCTACAACCAGGAACGAAAGAACTATTTAAATTTTTAAAGGTCCACATTTTTAACTCAGCACACTCATTAAATAATTTTTTTTTCAGTATGCAATTTAATAAGATCCTGTAATTGTTTTCATACAAAATTCACAGTACTAACTTTACTGCAAGCTAGGAAAAAAACCAAAAAACATGACAAGAAAACTGGTATTTTTGACACTGAAGTCAGTAGGACAATATGATTATGGAAATGGCATTTCTCAGCATAATGATCAGATTACATCTTACCTGATGGCATATGTGGACGCTGTACACATTAGGAATAATACTAACACCATAATGACTCCAGTCAGACCTGGAACTAAAAGGGACAAACTTAAATTTGAGCTGTGAAGAGGTATACTTGTCTACTATGACCTTTTAAGAAAGTGGAATTAGACACACAAATCATGATTCAATCAAGCTCCTGAATATATTTATCTCTTGAGGACAACCATGTATCAAACCAGATAGGAAAGAAGAGTTCTTGTGTAATTTCCCACCCTCCCAAAGAAAAATACCCTTTTCCTTGCATTTCACCATGCATCACAATTTCTTATTTGTCTTTGCTCCTGTCATGTTTTGCTTGTGACATCTGTGTCTAAGCAGGTAACTAAGAACAAACACTGTTTACTTGCAAGACTGACTATACAAGTTTCTGTCTCTTTTTTATTCCAAACACTACACACTGTTGATCATGACAATTAAAAACCTGTTCAGGGACAGAATTTCAAGCAAATCAATTTCTATGCAAGCTGTCACCACAATTTTTTGCCAGCCCGTTTCATTCTGGAAGGAGGAAGAGCCTGCAATTACTCTCCATGGCATTGTATCATGATTGAAATTGTTGCGGATAGAGCAAGGTCTGTGAGAGCCAGCACTTGGGAGGGAAAGGTTAAAAATATTAATGATTTGCCTCTGCTCAAATGAAGACTTGTAACAGAACTAGTTTATTCTCAGGTCTTTTTCAAGTCAAAGGACAGATAATCTTAAGTCTTATCTTCTTATAAACTTCTCAATACTCACTCATTGAAAAGTCCAATACCCAAAATCTGACACACCACAACTCACTCCTTTTTTACAGCCCTAAAATCAATAGAAGCTTTGTCATGGACTGCATAAAAAAAACTTGATTTCCCTCCTTCATGGAAATATTTCAGTTTAATCAGTTGCAATTAAAAAAATGCATTCTGTCCACTGCCTCCTTCTTAATTTCTTTTTTCTCAATCTGATTTGATGCGTAGCATGCAATGAATCTCAACTCTGAGCAAAAAACTCCAACGCAATTGCAGTACAGCACTTGATCCAGCTTCCTACATTGTCACTCAAGCCAGAGGTCACCTTTTATGTCCAGTTTTTCAATTATCCTCTCCATCAAACTGAAATCACTCACAGTCTTGCCCCAATTTATCTGTTCATTTTTAGTGTTTCCTCTGTGCCCTGTCCCTGACTCTCCTTTCCTCCACTAAGTATAATCTTGAATACTTGTTCCTCCCACAATCTGCCTCTCACCCTTATACAAGGAGGTTCTTTCCTGGACTAATCTGAAAAAACATCATCACTCCAAAAATCCTTCTGATTCCTTATTCCTCCTGTTTGCTGTTCTGAACTTTCTGGGAAGAAACCAGGTTTTTTTTGCTTACTTGCACAGCTCCCAGTGCACCAAAATCTTGGTCCCTGCCTGGGCACTCCTTCAGCACAAACATTACATGTTAATTACCAGTCTATAGGACAGGGAGTGAACAGAGTAATTTTAAATTTAGGATATCTCTGATCTCAGTTTCTGTCAGTTCACTTTCTCCCTTCCTCTACTCTCAACTAAGCTAAACCTTCCCTAGGGTTTTTGGGAAGCACTGGCTTGCTAGCTGCTAATTCCAGCACACCTCCTGGGATTGACAAACCTAGAACCATTGCTGTCTGTTCATAGATTTGGTTTGACCGTGCCCTAAATGCTACCAGGTCAGGATTTTTGTGTTTGACCTAAATAAGGGAGAAAGTGTGATGGCATCAGGAAGGAACTTCATCTACTTATGAAGTGCTACAGCTCTGACTGGAGCCTGCCCCTCCATATAAAACATTGCTCCCTTCTAAATTCCTGCACCAAAAAATGTCTTAGTCTATTTATTCTGTATGAGTGCTGAAGCCTGATTCCCATGTAACAGTTTAGATTGCGCAGAAACCCAACCAGCCCTTAACTAAAACCAGCTGAAGCAAAAAGACTCGTTTTCCATTAGGGTTCTTTTTCTAGAAATTGCATAATTTAGGAATTTGGGTTTAATATTAGGGAGAATTTCTGTTTGAAGCTAATGGATTTATGCTGACTCATCTGTACAACAAAAGATTTGAAGATGCTGCTCATCCTACTACTGGGCTTATGTAACTCCTGCCTCTTGACTACTGGATAAGCAAAATCAAGCTATATCAACACAACTCCAGATAACTGAGATACAACAACTAGAGCATGCCAACACAAGACCAAAAAAAGTTTTGTCTGCAGAGTGATGACGATAAGCAGCAAATTTTTCTCATTCAGTTTTCTCATTCAGCAGGACTTACCAGTTGCAAAAAGTAGTTTCCTCGGGTCCTGAAAAACAGACAAGCAAAAACAAAACAAAACAAAAAAAATCAACATATGAGATTTTGTATCTAGAATATGAATAATCTTATAACAAGTAGCCCATGAAGCTCACACATTTTAAGACATATGTAGTCCCTAAATCTGGAAGAAGACATGGATTTGATATTTGGTAACAGTTTAAACTGATTGCAATTCAACAAAAGCTAAACCTTTAGCCTTTGCATTCCCCCAGCAAAGGTAATTCTGATCTGTAATCTGGATTCAGATAATTTTACAGATAATTGTTTTTTGAAAGCCTAACTTTACTCAGTTACCTCATCCCTTTGGGAGGACAGAGTGGAGCAGAAGAGGGAGAGGTTTTGAATTTAAATTTAAGACAAGAGGCAAGCATTTTACTGCCAGCTACATTACCAAGACATTACCATTTGCAGTGGACCCTAGTGAAACAAGACTGAACACAAAGGATCTGACAGATGTTCCTGTGTCCTTCACTACATGTGAAAGGAAGAGGGGATATTTCAGCATCAGGGAAACTGCCTCACTTCCCTGATCATACACTTCAAGAGGTTTTGTCTTCACTGCTTGGAAAACTTTTTTACATAAACTTGCAGCAAAATGTAGTGAGGGGAGGTGAGAAGTTTTCATAGAGGACATGAAAAATGAAGTGACCCTCTTTCTGATCACGTCTGCCATCCAGATGTGTGTAGCCAGATAGAGAAGATGAGAGCAATATCCAGACTGTCCACCACAGTTTCAAGAGGGATATAACTGACTCAAGCACAAAGGTGCAAGAGCTACTAAAAACCTAAAACTCAGGAGTTTGGATTCTAGAGTTCCTAAAAAACTTGCTATTGTCTCCATTTTCTGTTGCAAAATTCCTAAGGCTGCTTAGTAGAGGCTTAGAACCCTGGCACATTCTCGCCTGAAGCAAGCTCCTGCTGATGTTCCTGATGAAGGGAAGTCTATCAGACCACTCCTAACACAATCAGACACACCAGTTCAACCCAGAAGCTCAGCAAAATAGTTGGTGTTGGCATGTCTGTCTGCCATTGAATAGCTCGGTGATTAGATCATTC
Organism: Bombycilla garrulus; assembly: GCA_013400315.1. Taxonomy (NCBI): domain Eukaryota; kingdom Metazoa; phylum Chordata; class Aves; order Passeriformes; family Bombycillidae; genus Bombycilla; species Bombycilla garrulus. The sequence continues at coordinate 177,564 of VXBU01005397.1, forward strand.
ACCCAGGGAGTGGAAGACCTTGGTTGCTGGTCCTTATGAGACTGGACTGAGTCAAGCTCTCTTTTTCCAGGAAACGATGCAGCTGGGATAGGGTCATTCTAAATATTTCTTAATGAAACTGGTAGAAAAGAAATGCAGACCAGAGACTAGAATGAACACAAACAAGAGAGAACTTGACTGTAGCCCAAGAAGAAAGGGTGCTGGACTCTGGTCTTGCTTCTAAAATCTGCAAATATCTCTCCAGTGCCAAATACACAAGTAAGCACCTGGCCAAGGGACTAGGAATCTGATATTCCTGCAAGACATCTGCACCACAGTCAGACAAGGCACACAAATCAAGTATTTCGCAAGCAGAAATCCATTAATGTTCATAACTAAGTCTGTGCTTAGCATATATACTCATATATGCATTCACTGCAGCTGAAAAATGCAAAATCGGTTTAAAATCTCACTGTATTCTAAATAGTGAAAATGCAGAACAAATTTGCCCAAAAAGCAGCAGAAATGTGTTAACCAGGCCCACCCAAGCCACAGACAGAAGCAGAAGAGAAGCAGGAGAACAAGACACAAGGTGAAAAGTTTTGATGATTGCATTCTCCATCTAATAATCAAACAGGACTGAACCTTGCCTGGCTTTAATACATGCTTTGTCCAGAGAAAGAAAGAAAATCCACAGGAATCCACACTATGGTGACTTTTCAGTGCACAAAACAGGAGCACTGTATAGATGACACAATGGCATTGAATATGCAAATATTCATATATTTAAATTATATGCTTAAACCCAAAATATGAAAGGAAAGCTGGCTCACCTCACCGCGATAGTTTGCTGCATTTAGGGCCACAAATTCTTCATTGTAGTTCTCAGAGAAGTTAAGAGCATTCACCAGATGAGCAGCAACATGTAAGACTAAAAAAACCCAAAAAACTGAGTAAAGCTGAGAATCTGTAAACAAGTGCTGGATTTTCCCTGTGGCCACCCAGATGCCAAAATAATCACATCACCTGCATGAGCTATTCCATGGACTAAGGAATTCTTAATTATTTTTCAAGACTAAATCAGCTTATAAATATTAATGACAGAAAGCTGTATGTATATTAGGATGTTTTTTGTAACACTACAGCAATGACTTCTGTACTGCAATGCTTCAGCTGAGAGACAACATTCAAAGGTGTCCAGCCAAAAATATTCCTTCTTCACCACACTGGGCAGCTGTCTCCAGTGCTCCCTCCTCTGCAGGTAAGCCTGCAGTACCCTGCTTTTTCATTAAAATTCCTTTGGCACAATGAAGGTTCGTTTGTAATGGCAGATTTTGACTTGATCTCACATACCTGTCTTGTAAGAAACAGGCATTTTAAGGAACGGCTTGACATTAGAACGTATGCCCATGTGTTGAAAGCAAAAAATGAACCAAAACCCACACACATTCAAGAAAGAATTTACAATTTAAGACAAGCAAGCACAGAGCAAGACTACCCCCAAATGTACTGCAGCAGAAAAACCACAAAGTACTGCATTAACATGCTTCCAAAACATGCTGCTGCTCAGCACAGTAAGATCTCACCTGAAAAGATGCATATTGTAACACCACACATCACATGGAAAGTTTTACTTTTATCTAGCAGCCTTCTGGTTTTCTTGCTGGCAACCTAGTAAGAGAAGAATTCAAGCAATCTCTTCCAAAACAAAGCAAGTAAAAAAATACTGACAGCAGCTGTGGTGATATAATAGTGAGTTCAGTTTATACTAGGTTTAACACCTTTGCAAGCATAGTGCCTAAATTTAAAAACTACTGGATTATGCCAAGGAGACAATTTTGAGGATTTAATGAAGAAATTACACAGATGTCAGGAGTACATAATGTACTGCCTGGCCATAATATTTAGGAATTCCAGAATAAATTGTGAAGGCATCACTGACTCTTTTACAAGCAAGATCAAAAGGAGTGGTATATTTACATACATATGCGCATCTACAGGCATCAAATCTTACAGGTATTGTCACATGATTAACAGAACTCACAGGTTCAACTTGCAAGCATCTCCTTGCAAATACTCCTCAAAAGCATTACTTATATTTCTGTAAAAGCAACTGACAAATCACACAGAAGCTGAACCATGAAAACAAATGTATCAGGTTGGATATTCTTATAGAAACCTCTGTCTCCTCCAGTAGCACACTTGTGGTGCTGCAGAGAAAGATGGGCTGACTCTGTTGAACTCCACCAGGAATCACTTGAGAGGACACACACCTATCTCTAATACAAGTATGGAAAGACAGAGGAGAGTTAATCTGGTTACAGCTCCACAGCAACTCCCCATCCTTCAAAAATGCACTGAAGAAAACACCCTCTCAACAGTCAAACCAAACCAGACTGCCTGTCTTCAAAGGAGTCTAGACTAAATGTCTGATACTTGCACCATGCAAGCACACAGTGTAGAACAAACAGGGATGTAACAGATATTTTTCTATTATTTTTACACTAAACAGAGACCAGGGCCCTCTTCTCGAGCACTGCATTCCAAGGACAGCACTTACCTTCTGGGATCCCCGCAGGAAGGCCAGGAGAACACGGCACATTGGCAGCAGGACAAGGCAGCAGTTGAGATTGAGGACAGATGCCGAAGCTCTGCTAACACACAATCCTAGCTGAACAAACATTGCAAGAGTTAGATTACAGGGAGAAAGGAACAGTACCTGTGTCAGTATCATCTCTTTTTCTTTGCTGCAAAAACAAATGGTCCCTGTGCTCTCTGACTCATCAGAATAGTGGAGCTGCACAATGTTCTACTGTACTGGAGAAACCATGGTACATACAGCGCATGCTATCCTGTCCTCACAGGGAAGGAGGCATCTCTCATCTTTGCACCAAGTTATAAAAAATTCATTTTGTCAACAAAAAAGGACAACTTTCTACCGGAAGAGCCAATATCCTCATCAGTGCCCAAAGGCACTTGGAACAAAACACCTGAGACAACAGTAAGTGTCCACTGAGAAATCACGTGAAAGCTTCAGCAGACATAACTAACTAAAAAGACTGATAAATACTATGATGACACTAGACAGCCACTCAAGTGTAAAGATTTAAGCCACAAAAAGATGCAAAAAAAAATACTGATTCAGTTAAACTGAAATGGTCATAGTGTTTCAAGGACTGTTATAGAGTTGTCACAGAACTCCTTTATCCAGTCACATTATGGAGTGCCATATTTGGACATAAAGAAAGTAGGTTTTCTTCAGTTTAACTGCTCAATAGCTAGGAACTATAATGAAATCTAATTTCACTAATGCTTTCACTGATATATTTGGAACTTACATAATTAGAACAAAAACACTTGTCAAATAAATGAACAAAGCACACATTCATGTCATAAATCTGAATTTTTAATCTTATTATATTATCTCATTCATTTACGATTTTTAAAAGTTAGCAAAATGCCATTGTTCTAGTTATTAGGTTGAAGTACCATTTTACTAGCTCATATAAAATATGCTTTTAGATTGTCAACAGATATCTGGAAGGATATTTCTTACACTGTTCTCAAAACCCCAAGTATTTCAACTCCTGAATAAATTAGTAAAGAAGCATTAAAAATATTAATAATATAATATAATACTAAAGATAACTCAAATACTGGAGGAGCATGTGAATGAGTTGAACAGTTACAAACTATCTAATAAAAATTACTTGAGTTTTATTGCCTTTTTAAAATGAAACTATGTAAAAAAAATGATCATGCTTTACTTTCTCAGACAAAAAAATATAATCTGTGAAACATCTATTATATTCTTATCTTTGTTACAAAGAAGAAAAAAGTTTACAGACTTCTGTTTGTGTCACACAAGTGAATGACTATATAAGCTATTAAAAACAAACAGAGTAACTCCAGAATATCTCTCAAAATCTCAAGCACAACAGTCTGAAAGAGTTTCTAAATAGCAGTACCATAAAACATTACAACTGCCTGCTCTCACAGTTAGCAACATCCATGTACCTCACCTGCTCTGCAGCACACCTGGGCACAGCACCAGGAGCCAAACAGGAGATAAAGTGCTCAATTTACCTGAAGAACCAAGTTCTGCACCTAGATCCTTTTTCTCTTCCAGCTACTTTACATTTTTTAGCTAGACCTGACTGCTAGGGACCTCCTCACCAGACCCTACCAGCTTTTACAGCACACAGCAGTCAAAAGGGTGACACTCAAAAGCTGCCCATGAGAAGTAGGAGCAATTACCCCACAAAATGTGCTCTATCTTGTTCTCTACCATGTAAACGTGGCATCTCCAGCAGAAAATCCCAGGAACAGATCATCTCCAACCTACTGAATGATAGAAAATAAGACTAAAATGAGCCATGTCACTTAGTTCTTTCCCACTCTCCAGATGTCCTCCACTATTTCTTCCAATGTACTGTTAGTCCTCTTTTTCCTTACATAAAACCTCCCTTGCTTCTATTTCATATGTTACCTCACTCTCTGATCACTTGCACAAGGAGAAATTTTTGTTGCAACTCCTCCCTCATAGCCATGCTCTTTAGACCTCAGACCATTCTCTCCTCCCCACTCTGGACTCTCCCAACTGGAAATGACCCCTGAACAGACTGACTTCATAAAAACAAAAATGTCTCTATAATGCACTGATTGCATATACAATACTGTTTCTGTTTTCATTATATCCTCTAAAAAGAAGCTAAAAATGAGCTATACACCTCATTGAAGCAATAACTTCAGAAACGTGGTCATTAAAACATAAAAATTTTTACTGGGGCTTACTGATGTGCTACAGTATTGCAGTGATTAAATGGACATAACTTGAAAAACCCAAGAATTATGTAGGAATAATGTTATGCAAACTCCAGAACTAAACTGCATCATTATTGTACCTATTCAGTAACACACAAAATCTGAAAAACTTGCAATACCATGAATGGGCAGTTTGAAAATTTTAGTAACTTCTGTTGTATGACCTAAATGAGTTTCTCAAGAATTTATGTTGTTTTTGAGTTTAAACATAAACCAGGCATGACATCAGTTATCCAAGACTTCCTTTACGAAGCTCAACAACTTTTCTTACAAAGCTTCAACAAAACAATATTTTTGTCGAGAAGAGAGTCAGTTCTACACTGCATAGTGTTAAATGAATGAAATAGCTCCTGTTGGAGCTCAAAAAGCATTTGGACAACACTCTCAGGTACGTGCTGTGATTCTTGGGATGTCCTCCTCAAGGCCAGGAGTTGGACTGCTGGGTCCCTTCCAGCTCAGCATACTCTGCGATTCTAAGTAAAATGTCAAATAATTTAACAAGTATGACTCACCAGTGATGTGTAGTAAAGGCTATACTACTAACTTTCCTTTGTTTTTCTCCACTATTTAACAAATAGCAAATATTCATTCATAATGCAATTACTATGGAAGAATGTCCTCACATTCATTATAATTCAATACTACCAACACCTGCACATAGAAGGAAAAAACCCAAAAATAAAAAGAGAAAAGACAGACAGCAAACAACTACCCAAATATACACTGCACTTCCAAGGAAGTATTATTCAAATATTAAAATATTGTTACCAATGGTTCATGTAAGGTTTTATTCTGAAGAAATAAAGTTCAGCAATATTTCCTGCAACAAGCCCATGACTGATTTGCAAGCAATGGTAAATATATTTAGAAATTCTTAAAATCAAAATTCATCCAAGAAGAAAAAGAGTTTGTTTGCTCTTAGTATATATCCAAAAGCTAAAAATATTACCATGAAACTAATTCTTTCCAAATGGTTTCCAAGACATCTTTCTTAACTTCCTTTGCATTGCCTGGGAGGCATAGTAACAAATTAACATAGTATATTGTTGGATTTTTTAACAATAGTAGAATAAAGGATGATTTTTGCTCCAAGGCAACTCACTGGGTCTAGAAGGGAATATATATCCTTATTAAGTAGTTAAGAAATGAGAAAAACATAATCCTATTTTCTTCCTTAAGATTTTACTGTCTTAAAAAAAATGTTATTGCATATTACTAGCATGTGAAATTTCTGCAGGACCAAAAAGGAAAAAAACAACACACAAAAAATTTCTGCTGGACACTGTTTTATGCAGCTTTGCTGATACTAAATCCAAGTATTCGACCACCTCCTTCCATAATCTGCCTACCTGGTACAACATTCACTGGTATCTGATATCATGGAGGGGCAAAGAAGCATAGAAAAACTGAAGGATTACTTGAATTTACAGACTAAATCTATGGCAAAAATAGTAGAGAACTGGACCATCTACAAACTCAAATCCTAAAAACTAGGTTAGATTTTTCCTCTAGAAAACTACAAAGGAATCACCATCTTCTCCAAAGCAGCAGGAGTTCTCCAGTTATACCTATCTGATGTACATTCCCAAAGAAATCCAGATGGACTCCTGGCTGTGTACCTACAGCACGCAAAGGAGGACAGAGAAGTGAAGAGGCAGTTCTTGTTGTATCTTGCTGTAAGCAAGAATGAAAACAAGAAAATGAGCTTTCTCTGTTAGGAAAATGATTTCAGTATTAGATTGAGGGCTTAAGTACCTTACTGTGTACCCCAGGATTCCCCAAAGTTCAGTTATAAACACAGATGAATGTTACCTGCAACTGTTGTGCACAGAAATCTGACATTTGATACATGGTTGCAAAGTGAAGATTTCAACAAATACTGTCCTATCTCACTTTTTAAGTCAATTTTGTACCAAAAAAAAAAAGTTAGAATAAGCAAACCCTCCCACATCTGAGAGTGATGTGACTGTTTCTCAAGACTTCAATACTTAGAAGCCACAACCCTAAACAGGCCATGGTGCAATAGAGACACCACACTTGATGCTGTATCAGAGTCTTTCTTTAAAATTTTTCAATCTTCTTTGGTTCAGAGCACCTTGAAAGGTTCCAGCAAGACTCACAAGCCACATGCTGCCCTGCAGACACAAGTTAGTTATTTTCCTGGATGGAATAAACTGCTCTACACAACGTGCCTCCTTTTGACCCAGCTTCCTTTTCTTCATAGAGTACTCCTTCTCTTGAGTAACAGAGCACTGATAATCTAAGATGAAGGACAGAGCTGAACTGTATGCACAGCAATTATTCCCCTTAGGCCTGTCAAATCTGGCTGGAGATCTAGCTACAAAAACACAAAGCAGATGAAAAGAAGGACACTGTGAGGGTAGGGGAAACCTACCAGAACATGTGAAAATTTCTACGAAAGTTTGACTTGGTTTTCCTCCTGAAGAAGGAAGGTTTCAAAGGACACTGTAAATCCCAATCTCATGTACTGCAACCCTTCAAAAATTATTTTAAGTGGTGCAATATTTTTTAAAATCTACAGGGTATTCTCCCTGCACTACTGAGAATCAGTATTCTCCCTGTTCACTTGTAACTCATCACGCAGGCATTCTTTGAAGGTTTTTCCATATCTTCTTGTCTACAAGCTTAGGTCATGTTTCCATTTTATACACAGCGCCTTTGTGTAGGATGTACTCCTCCTCCTGCTTAAATCAGTCATTCAAACTGAAGAAAGCAACTAACTTAATCTTGAGTGCAGTAATAGCTTCCAACTTCTCTGATAATCTCCAAGAAAAGGATCAAGATAGACAACTCCCTCCAATGCTAAGATGTGGGGGATAAGGAGGTTGCAATGTGGTTGCGGAACGATCAATGAAAGTGGAATTTGGTCTCAATTAGTAAAATCTCTGTTGTTATGATCAACTAGCAAGGAGAGACATGAAAGTTACTGGTACATCTGGAACATATTCCAAGCAGTGTATAAAGGTGAGAAATGCTATGCACAATACTGCACAGTAAGAAGGCAGCAACAGTACAGATAAAAAGCAAGGCAGCACTTTTCCTTTTCAGCCCCATTTTCAGTTATTCAGCCTTTTCCCAAAGAGATCCTTCTGACAATGCATTTTCTTCACTTTGATCTGAAACCCAGAAGCTTATCTCTTGCATTAACATTTGCCTACATTACATTTATTTGAGCAGGGACAAGAGGGAATGGGAAAAGAGAGACCCTTCATGCCATGACAAAATAAGCTCAAAGCTCTTTCTGCTCACAGGGAACTCAAGCAACAAGAAACAAGCATTTCATTCAATGCTGTTAAGGCAAGATTTGAGTCCTATTAGGCCAGTACCAAATTTATAACTGATTTTTTTTTTGACCAGGCACAATCAAACTTGTTGGACAAAAATACAGCCAGGCTAGACTGAAGAGCAAAATCCTGAAGTCTGTGAAGAAATCAATCTGGACAATTTCACTGACTGAGCAGACCAAAATCTCAAAATCAAGATTTTTGTGTCAAGTCATTTAGAATTCTCCCTTTTTGTAATTCATACCTACCACATATTATAGTTCCTATCATGATCACAAAGATGAGAACATTCCTTTCCTCTTTGCCAAACTCTTTTATAAGAAATTCATGTCTGTTGGGAATTTCCTCACAAGCTTCTCTTCCTTAAGCAATATAATGACCACAAGTTAACATCTATCAAAACACAAAAAAAAGAGATTCTTTACCTGAACTCTGTTTTTGAACCAGTGTCAATGAATGCATTTGTACAGTAAGACTATGATCTGCAGTGTTATAAGCAATTCAGTATCCAAAGGAATGGTTCTCAAAGCAAAAGTATTGGAAAGGGATTTACATCCACTAGGTTCTGGGGAATCTTCACTGCAAGCATTATGTAACCACAGAATTATTCTGGTTGGAAGGGACCTCAGGATGCCTCTGCATCAAACCTCCTGTTCTAAGCATGTTCAACACCAAACTCAGATTAAGTTTGCTCAGGGCTTTTTGCCCAATTAGGTTTTGAAAACTCCCAGGGATAAAGACTGCAAAGTGAAGAGTTCATGATTTCATCAACAGAAGTCAAACTGAGCGAAGCAGTGATATTTAACACTAAATAGCACTAAGTTTCCTGGTACATAAAAGGTTGATCAACCTCCTCCTACCACATTACTGCCTTCTACTTATTTGTTCTCTTTGCACTTCCAGGACACCATCATGTTCTTAATGCCTTTTTACAGGGTAGAATTAAGGATCAGGAAGATTGTCATTGAAAGACTGAGCGAGAGTTACAATCTAAACAATTTTAAAATCCTGTCCTAAAGTATCTTGTACAACATCACAGAGAATGCTACTGTAAGAGAATAAATCCATGAGCCTCGTTCTTCTGTAGACAGCTGAAAAGAAGTAAATCACTTAAGTTATCATTAAAGGAAAGACCAACCCCATTCTTTGTCCTTCACATCAGAAAGAAAATAGATGGTATGAAAACATGGCACAGTTGAATATACTCAGAATATTCAGTCCAAGACCTCATTTCATATCACACTCTGATTTTCTACAGCAACTCTTGTTGTTCCTTATTCTGTTGCTTGGTAAACAACAGAATTACCTGTCATAAATCTTTCCCTGCTGCAAATGCAGAAGTTCTTAAGGTGATTAAAGCCTATTGAGGCATACTATGAAAGAAAAAAGCCAACTCCTTAGGAGACCTGACTGAAAAAAAAACAACAACTTTTTTTAATTCAAAAAGTGCCACTCCTTCTTGGCAACTTGGTTAGCTCTCTGGAAAAAAGGAATAATTTGTCATGGAAATATCCATTAAAGAGTTCAATCTGTTGGACAAAAAATATGAAAAAATGAACAAAGAAATTAATCTAAATCTCAAAATCTTCAGACACCAAGAAATGGCAGAGAGGATCTGCAATCCACTCACATGCACAGAACAGAGAGGAGACTGGTCATGCAGATGGGCCATGGGTCAGTGGCTATATAAATTAATAGAGAAAAAGAAGAGGGGCAAAAATCCCTGTGGAAGGCAACTGCAGCTGTAGTATTGCTTATCTCCTGAAGAAATTAAATTTGGTTCAGTTTCCCCAACCCTTGCAAATTAATCTCTATGATTAATATGCATACACAGATATAATGAAGAGAAGGGAGAAAGCTAACTTTGGCATCTAGTTAAGATATTTAGATGAACTGTAAAAAGTGAATTGCAGGTACATTTTACAGTTTTTTAATATTTTTAAAATGTTAAAATTAGTTTTATAACTTTGACCAAAAGTATCTTTTATACTTAGCTCTTCATTTTTAACCTTATTTTAGAAGTCTCCAAATTATGTGGTACTTTTTCCCACAGTGCCAGACACAATTACACAAACTTAAAAGCTAACCTCCTAGCTTTTCGCCTGACCAAGACAAGGAATCTGTTGACTGAGTCATATCACAGGTTCTGAATACACATTAAGTTACTTTGCATCATCCATTTTGAAGCATAAGAAAACAAAACAAAAATCCCAACCAGATGATGAGCTGGTATGAGGCAGACGACTCATCTGAATTGAGAGAAAATTGCTGATTGATACCAGCTGAAAATCTGGTCCAACATGTTACCCAAGAACATTCACTTTACAAACAATCCATTTTCTCTGCCAGGAGCAAACACAGTTTTCAAATGGATACACTGGGCTGCAAAGCCACTAGAAATTAAGGTAAAACTAACCATGTTTTCATGCATTTTCTGTCAAGAAAGTCACCAGCATGAAGGATTTAATTATCGTCATTCCCTTCCTGTTTGCAGGAAGATCTACCTTTGCTAAGATTCATTCTTGAACACATCTGAATCAACTATTAAGAAGAAGGGAAAAAGAAAAAGGAGAAGATTGTATCAACTCAACTTATTTCCAAGCAAGATCACAAAACTTTATGGTACTGGCTAGTTATGACAATATCCGCCACGTGAAACTATATACCCTAGATTTACCAAAAATAAACCCCAGAGCTGTACAGCAGATTAGGATGTACATCATCTGTGTTTAATCCCATGTCAACTTTCTATCGAAATCCATTCCTGAGCATGACCTGGGGTTACAAAGTTCTTTTTCCCGGGTTGTCAAATCCTGAGCAAACCATGGGCATTTTCCAGAAAGATGGTAATCCTTACTCTATGACTTTTTAGATAGAAGTTATTTTTTCGAATTACTATGACGGGTAACTTCCCAAGGCAGGCTGGTATCTCACATCTCCAAAGTATCTTTTTGGGTTCATCTGTTGGTGGTGGGTGTTGGCTTTGCTAAATCAAAATACCTGATTCTTCATTAAACCATCTAGACTCAAAGAACTTACTTTTAGAAAACAAAACTAAAGTTATATGCATTACAGTGACTTTACACAGAACAGAGCATCTATGAGAATGACAAAGACTGGAAAGAACTAAGACTTATTAAAAGAAGTCCCTCAGCAAGCATGTATATTACATTAACTGGACTGCAAAGAATTTGCCAACATGAGACCATAGCTTGCTTAATGTGTTGATGATGAGAAGTGGAGCTCCAGTCATTTGTTGAACATGTCTGTGTTCCTGTGAGCCTGTCTGCTGGTGGGACACCGGGAGGGGAGAGGAGGGGAAAGAACAGCTGTCCCACACTTGACTGGCTCTTCTTCTCAACAGTGTTCACTTTCTACTCCTAAACGACTGTCATAAGTATCCCATTGATTTCTTACCTGATCTTTCCCTACTTTGAAAAGTTAACAGGCAGTTTGTGTCATCTTTGATTAGCAAATACATTCTGACCCTTATCCCATCCTCGAACATTCCAAGTTCCAAGGCAGAAAGTAATGTCCAGGTCACTCACCCCTAACATCTGATGCAAATAATAATACTGTAGCCCTTGATTATAAAGCAGGAAGGTTTTCCCGAAGAGCCATACATTGAGGGAGAGCCAGAAAAACTGAAATGAAACAGAAACAAGGGATTGTAAGTGAAAGTTACATGTGCAAACTTCTCAGTGTTCGTTTCATTCATAAAACTCATAGGTCTGTAGTTTCATAAATATACGGAAATGTAATGAGTAAGCTAACTTCATGCACATAGTATGTTTTAAAGTATTAAAAGGAAGTGCCCCTATGTGGGAAATTTTCATTTTCACTGAACTTCACAAAACTTTTTGTGTCTTACGACAACCGAGAGCCGACAAAACAACAACAAAGAGACAAAGGAATAAAGAACTTGACCTCCAAGAAGCCGCATCTTCTCCCCAAACTTTCCCAAAGAGAGCCNCGGGCACTGTCCCGGGCCACGGCACCACGTACATCCATCCCTGCCAGCCGCGCACCGGGACGCGCTCGGGGCAGGTCCCGCCCACCCGTCCGAGCCGCGGCACCCGCACCGCGTTCTGCCCCGCACGCCGGGCCCCGCGCACCGCGCCCGGACCAGGTGTCCCGGCCGCCGCAACCCGCGGGGCACCCCC